>VDFB02163965.1:0-29451 GCA_007258455.2 Sequoia sempervirens
CTTAATATAAAAACATATTTTATTTCATTAATTAACCTATCTATTCCATGTTACAAAGGATGCTTTTATTTTAAATTATAAGTATATAATTCAAAATTAATTAGTAATTCAAGATCTAGAGTACACACAATTTCTTTAGTTAAAATAAAATAATATTCTTATTTCCATGAGAGTTATGTAGAATGGTAGCTTGATGTCTCAAAAATATTTCTTTGATACATACTAATTTTTTATCATTACAATATAAGTGAATCATTTCAATTATATAGCCAAGCACATCAAAAATTTATAGATTGGAAAGAAAAATAATCACACATTTATCATATTTATATATATATAAAGTTTCTACCATCAAACTATTTATACTTATAGATTAAATTATTTTTGAATTTGGTTATTTGGGTTCAACATGCCATGCTATAGGATTTACTTGTGTTTTCACTAGATTTTCTTGTGTCTAGCTATGTATTTTATAGGTGTAGGAATTTTAGAGGAAGGCAAGGTTGAACAAAATGCATAAGGATGAGATGGAGCCTTGTTTACCTTAGGATTGGTTAAGGCTCCCTTTGGGCATAATTGAGGGGTGGTTGGTCCTCTTTTAGACATGACTAATTTAGAAGGTCTTGTCAAGAGAAATTTAGAGGAGATTGGTAGAGACAAGAATCATGTTAGTGATGGATTAGTTGGAGTTCATTTCCTCTACCATTCTCTTGAATTGCAACATTCACCTCTTCGTATTCCTTCTAATAATTTAAAAATATGAAGAAGGTTCAAGTTTAGAAGATTATAGGAACCCTTTATTCCCTTTGGTCTCAAGTTTGGAAACTCCATTAGAAAGGAACTAGGTTCATTCATGGAAAAGGATAAGATTGACAATAAGATATAGTTCCTTGAAGAATTTTGGATTCAAGTTGTTGTGAAATGATAGATCTACTAATGTTTTTTAGAAAACGACCCTCTTTATTAGATACATTGCCACTATTGGTGGAGTATTTCTAATTGGATGTTATTTTTCTAACTTATAACTATATTTTTCTTGTTGTTGTTCCATGCCAATATGATTGATCATTTTTTGTCTCTTCATTGTCTCTTTATTGGTCTTTGTAAAAGGGTGGGGCCCTTTCAAAATTTCTATTTCTAATTCATAAATTCAACTAGAAGTATTTACCCTAAAATTAGAATATAAATTTAAACTTTAAAATAGTCTTTTTTGATATTATATAATTTAGCCTTGACATGTATTTAATTTATAAATCCTATTATTCTTTATGTTTAATTTTAAAATTTTAATGCTCTCAAGTATAGGTTACAAGTGCATTCTTTACATTTTTTCTCTTTCTTTTGTACTATTTTGTATGGGTGTCTTATATGCATTGCCTCAAACATATAATTTTGATTTTAATTTAGCTTTCTTGCAAGATTTAAACTTAAGCTTGTACTTGAAAAATATCATGTTATCCTTGCTAAAAATAATTCAATCTTTTGGAACATTGAATTTTCTTTGCTAGATTAAAAAATGCAAGTGCCTTAACCTAGTTCAAATTCGTAGGTGAGGATTTTCCCAAATTTTGAGTTCCAACTTGTCTTTACCCATCAATTTCTATGCCAAAAATTTCAAATTATTCCCTAGGACATGTGCAAAAGGACATCACCCTAGCTCATCTATATCCTCAATATATCTATAAATTTGATCCATTTTTAAGAAAACCCAACTTTGTCTTTCTTTTACAAATAATTAGTCAATTATCACTACACAATCTCTTGCATTAGTCACATCAACTACACCAACCCTTGTATCAAAAAAATCTTAAAGTTACCCTAACTTTCTTACACTAGGTCTCTTTAACATGGACAATGCATCACATTCCATTACACAAAATATTAAATTTCAAACACTAAGCATAATTACATACGTATAATCCCAATCACATTTGCTACTTGTTGTCTTCTAAATGTTATCAAAATCAAGGAATTGATCAATGAGGCTTCACTATGCACAAGAAGGGATCAAGCCAAATTTCCTTATAACATTGCAAGTTTCAATGATTTTCTTCAATGTTACCAAGTTTCCTATTGTATGTACAAACATTATGAAAATTTTATTACAATAATAAAATATTTGAATTTTACAAGTTCAAGGGTACATCAAAATTTTAGAGCTCTATTGCAATGTAATAAACATCAATGGTTACTAATATCTTAATTTCATTATATTTTATCAAACATGGTGATGAAAAACACTCTATGCAACAAATGGGTTTATTGAAAAGGCTTTAGAGACTTTCAAGCAAATGCAATTGGCAACTGTAAATTCAAATTCCACAACCTTCCCTTTGCTTGTGCAAAAATGGGAGCTTTGGATAGGGTATGCACATCAATCAAATCATCAAGGGGGAATTTTACCAGATGGTGTAGTTGCAATTGCAAGTGCCCTAGTAGACATGTATGCAAAATGTGGAAGGCACATGAACTGTTTGATATAATGCCTCAGATAAATCTATTAACACGTAAGGCTTTAGAAACATTCAAGAAAATGAAATTGGTAGGTGCCTTGGTAGGAATGTATGCAAAATGTGGAAGCATAGACAAGGCACGTTAATTGTTTAAAATATTTTAAAAATGGGTTTGTAAAATATTTCAAGCAAATGGAATTACAACTAAGCCAAATTCAACACTCCCTGCCCGTGCCAAAATTGGAGCTTTGAAACAGGGTATGAACATTCATCAAAGGATAATAGAAATTAAATTTGTTGAAAATTCTTTAGAAACTTTCAAGCAAATGCAATTTTAATTTCAACAAACTTAATTTCAAATCTACTATAAATTTCAAACATTTCACATTTCACATTTTACATTTAGGATTTAAATTTTTTTCAAACAAATGTAGTTTGAAATGCAATTTCAAGTTTACCAACCTACTGCTTGCTATGGAGGTCAAGTTGAAGGTTGATGAACTATGGATTTCAAGCTCATGCATGTTTTTCACCTTATTTCACCGTCCTTGTTTGCTATTCATGTTCGTCGCAATAGAAAAAGAATGTGACCAGTGTGTGTGATAGTGACAAGTTTTATTTTTTAAATGACCTAATTCAACGGGTTTGGTCGAACCCCCATTCGATCGAACAAAATAAAATATTAATTTTTTGTATGTCCATTGAGGGGTTTGGTCAAACATGGGGTTCAACCAAACCCATAGCTTCACCCAAACCTCTAAGAGGGTTCGTTCGAACCTCTTAGTTCGAACGAACCCCTTGATATAGTGAAAATAAAAAAAATGAAAATGAAATTTATAAGACATGAAGCTGCACTATTGTGGTTTAACCTAGGGATGCAATTACTTTAAATAGCATAACTAATTTGATCCCATCCTCTATCTTCATCCTTAGATCCTATTCTTCCAATCCCCAACTCATTTCTAATTGATCATCCTAATTTTCATCCTCATCCAAAATCAATCCTACATCATGTCTAACCATCTAATCTATCCTCCTTCTAGCCTAATCTATTATAATCCAACTTCATCCATTCCAACCAACCCCAACCGTATCAATGATGATGAGGATAACCTTTTTGACCAACCTAAATATAATCGCAATAATGACAATGAGAGCATTGTGGATCACCTTGAATCCATTTTCAATAGACATAATGCTCCAATTTTCCACCAAACCCCCATCCAAAGCTCCCCTCAAGTACCATCCATATCATCTCCATTGACTACCACTAATTTTATCCTCACCTACTATTTCCATAATTATAAGGATGCCATGCTTAGATTTCTCGTTGGCATCGATGCTAAGCTTCCATCCTCCCTACCTTCATCCAATCCTAATCCATCTCCTCTTCTTATCCTTCCCCTTCCTTTGACAATGGAAACCAAGACTTTAGCGAAGATTCTCCTCCAAATTCTTTTCAAGGTCCTCATCCTCATCCTCAATTTATCAATCCATGGAAGCTTCCACCTCTTATTCCACTTTTATATCCCACATCCTTAAAATCCACATCACCCCACTATTACCAAGAAAAGTCATCCTATGTCTCTCATATTAACTCCCTCCAAGGACTATTTACAAAGGTGGTCATTTCCCCATGTAAAAAAAAGTGGTGTAATCTTCCCATATCATGCATCCACCCTCATCACCACCACTTCAAGATAAACCCTAATACCACAAATCTTAAATGAATCCCCTATCAATCCATCTATCCAAGTTGAGGAGTCTATAAAACCTTCCTCCCTCATGACACCATCCACATCAAATGAACTATGTCCATTTCCTAATCCAAAGCATGCTAACATAGATTCCCCTCTATATAAACATCAAGGAAACCCTTCTCCTCCATCATATAATCCCCTTACATCTCATGATCCCATTTCTAATCAAGAACAAAATATCCCTTCCATCTTATCTAATGATATCTTTCCATCTCAAGAGAAAGATATACCTCCACCCCCCCTCTCACAATCCCCTCTCCCCCACTTCATCTAATGGCATCCTTTTGTTTCCAGATCAAAGGACATGCCACAACATGAGCATGTGAATCTTTTGCTTGAGGAGAGAGATCGTTTAGATAGAGTAAGTGATTATTTTGTTAAATATATCATTTTTTGTAATATAATTTCTATATATTAATGTCTTTACTTGTTATTGTAACAGATAAAGCTTGATGAAGAAAAAAACCCTAGAAGGAGGATCCCTTGAGTTTAGAGTAAATGAGTGTCATACACATCGCTATCCACCTGACCAACAAAGGCAACCTGTTTGTTTCATTCACCTAGAGGGCAATGACTTTTCATTGGGGTCCTTTGTTGTATTCCTATATGGCATTTTTGGACATATTTTGTATTACATATACTTGACATTGTATGCCTATATGGCACTCTTGTAAGCCTATATGGCTATTTTGTATATATTTTATACTTGTATTGACATATATAATTGATGTATGCCTACATGGCTACTTGGTTAATACAAATATTTTTTATTGATGGTGTCCATATTTGCATTATAAATCCA
This sequence comes from Sequoia sempervirens, assembly GCA_007258455.2. Taxonomy (NCBI): domain Eukaryota; kingdom Viridiplantae; phylum Streptophyta; class Pinopsida; order Cupressales; family Cupressaceae; genus Sequoia; species Sequoia sempervirens. Next base: position 5,016 of record VDFB02163965.1, read on the forward strand.
CGCTTTAATAGATATTTGTAGATTTTTTACTTCAAATATTTAAAATCCAAGTGTTTTCCATGCACTCTTCTTTTCTATAATTGTAAATATATAATAAAGTTTGAACATTATTGTCCTGTAAGATTATTGAACATTAAATCAATAATATGAATATAGCAATGCTTCATGCTTCATGTGTATGCTTCATGCTTTATATCATTGAGGAAGATATCTACCATTCCACATGTATGCTTGATGCTACCATTTGCTTGTATGCTTGTATGCTTTATGTGTATTATGTAGATAAAGAAAACATCATAAAACTATTGACAAAATAAATGGAAAGTGTAGACACATAAAAATGGCCTCGACTTGCAAATCATATTTTCTATGATGACCATGCTTCTCCCTCACATAATTCAATTATTTAATCACATCCTAATGTCATAATTATTCCTCTGTGATTATTTAAATAAATAAATTACATTTATTTATTTAAATACGTCACTAATTAGTTCTTATTCCCTCTAATAATTAAATAAATTTCTGATTACCAACATTACCATTTTTCCTTCAATTAAATAAACTTATTTATTTATCCCACTTTCCATCCCACCAAATAAATAATTAAAATAATTATAAATATTGTCTTTTGTCTCATTCCCACTTATGAATTAAATCATTATTTAATTCATAATTCAACCTTTCTCCATGAATTAAATAATTTCTAATATTCCAACTACCTATTTTTCTCCACCATTGATTTGATTATCTCCAATTAAATCTCAACCCTTCATTTCAAGGCTTGCCCTAAATTTGACCTAATGTTGCCCTAACCCTAATCCTACTTATCACTTTGATTCTTGGCCTCTGATCTTAGGGCTTCACCAACTTTTAATCCTGACCATCCATTCTCAATTTGGAATTCTTTAAAAGGCCCTCTTTCAAATCATTTTGGACACACACAAGTTACACACAACATGCTTGAGATCTTTTGAGTGCTTGAGCATACACATTACTTCAATATTTTGCTTTTCTTTGGCATAGGTTATAGTTTCACTTCAATTCTGAGGGCAAGTATACCATTTTTAGCAAGATGGAGAAGGCCAATGGAGGTCAACCAATGGAAGCTTGAAGACTAGGTGATGTTGTTTCATGTTATTTTGCTTCTAGTTTCCTTTGTGCTCTATTGTTAATTGGGGATTTAGTTTTATGCTACTTGCAATTAATCTGAAAACATTTTCCTAGTACATTTGGTGAACCTAACGTCCTTCTAAGCATAGCCCTTAGTAATTTTGCAGAATGTTTATTCATCACCTCTGACTGTTTTAATCACCAGTGGTTGTGATATTTCTTCATAAAATCATTCTTTGATTTGACTTCCAACATTTATAGAATGGTGTGTTTTGCAGTAGTTTGTTAATTCATGCAATTGGAAATCTTTTATAACCATGGAGTGATATATAACTCATGCATTTCTATAACTCGTGAAATTTGTTCACTATTACATGATGCTGTGTATTTTATGCTTCTTTCACTATAAGGTGCACTACTCTTGATACCTAGATAGATTTTCATAAGAAACACTTAGGTTGTTTATTCGCTTGGTAGGCTAAGACATCTACATAATGCATTGTCTATACTTGGCTATCATTTAAACCATTATTAGAGGAGTTAAGGCTACAATTTCATCAGGTGACGGCTACATGAGTTGTAGGGTGGTGTTTACTTCCTTCTCCAACGATATTGGCCTCTAAAATTTTGTTCACTGTGTTTTTCGTTGCCTTTCCCAGCGCTATTGGCTTCGGATCATCCAAGCTCTTCTTTGTTGATCTTGCCTTTTCACTCCTGCCATTTGACGCGCTTTGAGGTGTGTAGCTTTCTCCAATGCTAGTGGAATTTCTTCAACCTTCATCTCCTTCAATCTCTGATTTACTGAAGGGTTGTGAATAATTTCATTGGTAATTCATTGCCTTTGATTTGGAAATTTCTTTCCGGCCTCTGTTGGTCAATACCACAGTTGCTCTCGTCCCTCCATCCCTAGGATTCTCAAGATATAGTTGATGCGTTTAATCTGATTAGATTATAGGATGTTATATCTGTGCGCTCTTATTCTTCTCACGTCATGATTTTGTTCCATCCACAAAAATCTCGGCTCATTAATGGGAGCATCTCTTTCATTCAATTAGCTTTGAATGCCCTTGATGCTGCACATTTTTTTTAATTTCTCTTTGGCAACATAGCGGACTTTTAGAGTAGTCAATGGGCAACTCTATCTTTTTCACATGCACCTCTATCTTTTTCTCATAAAATCCATGTGTATCAAAGGTTGGCTGCAACTAACAGTTGTTGAACAAACGGCGTGCATTCATTAATTGGGTGTTGAACACACATAGTGTGTTCATTAATTCCATGAAGTGCATTCATTAATGTTAGTTGAAGTTTTTTCTTTTGGCGTATTGAAGAGTTTACTTCGTTGCTTTATCAAAAAATAGAAAAAAATCTTTTTGAAGTGTTGATGGATTTCTTACCAATCTTATGTGAATTTCTATTTCTATGCATCAAACTATAAAGATCTCTAATGACTTAACAATCTGAAAGTGGGAAAGGAATGGAAAACTCTGGGGTCTCAAGTGTAGGTTTAGGGTCAACTGAGACTATTAGCATAACAAAACAGACTGACATATTGGGAGAATCAAACAAGGTTACTTTGCCAACAGAGTCTAATAACATACCAAAGCAGTTAATAGTAAATGAGGTAGTGGAAGGCAATACGGTAGGTATTGAAACTTTTGAAATCCAAAATGGTGGTGCACAACCCCAAGGGACTACTCTAATCCCTTTTAATCCCCCAACACATCTTCCAGTGGAGCCCATAGCAGTGGCTCTGTTTAATACTTGGGGTGCTTATGTGATGGGATATCCATAGGATAGGTCAAACGCAGGGAAGGACCGTGTGTTTGTAAACACAAAACAATACAAAGGTATTTTAAAGCATAGGCAAACTCGAAAGGTAAAGTTTGCAAAGAGAGGAAAATTTTCTATAATTCTACCAAGGCTAGAACACAAATGCTTTTCAGACCCTGTTGAAATCCAACAAGTTCAAAAAGCAGAATTCAAAGGTAATGAAAAAATGAACCCTACATCCCATCTTGTCTTAATCTTGAACCAATGTGAAGAGATAAAAATTTCAGCAGACAAGGGAGAAGGGGGTGAGGGTAAACCTTTTGATTCTTATAGTCCCACCACAACACCACTAATGTGGTCCTCTGAGTTGTACATCAATGAGCTAATGGCCATGAACAAGAGGCTCCAATCATTAGAGACAAGGGGGCTCTTTGAAGATGCTAAAATGAAGGAGATCATGGATACGAATTGGCAATTATCAAGGGAGAAAAAATTTCTCAAAGACAAAATAAGTAAACTTCAAATCTCCATGTCAAATGGAGAGCGAGAATTGATTTCGATAAGACAAGTTTTAGCACAAAGTGGCACAATAGACAAAAGCATATCAAGAGAGGTAGTTGAAACTAGAAACTCACAGATAAAAGAGATACAATTAGTTCTGGACAGCGTAAAGATAAAAGAAAACCAGCTGAGGGATCAATTAGAGGAGGCCAAAAGTTGGGCTCACGTAGTGGGAGGTCCCTCAGACACACATAGGGACCTCATAGAAAAGCAAGTTCGAAGGCAGATAAGAGAAGAGAATGACAGAAATGTTAAGGCTATGAATGTCATTGTTAAAGGGCTAAAGGACTATGGGGAGAAAGAAACGACAAAGGAGCTAGCAAAAGATTTTTTTAGGGATGAGTTACAATGGACAGGTGTCATTCAACAAGCAAAAAAAATTGGAAAATAGGTGAAAGATGGAAAGAGTAGGCATGTAAGGGTCACTTTGGTGAACATTGAAGATAAGAACAAGCTGCTAAGAAACAAGAAGTTCCTTAAAGGTACACAAATATACCTTGATAAGGACTTAACAATAGTCCAACAAGAAGAAAGGCGTAAGGAGTGGGAAAAAGTAAAAGCAGCAAGGAACAAAGGAAAATGGGCTTGGTTACAAGATGGGAAAGCTCAAGTTAGTGATAGAATTACTCACCAAAAGTAGGAACTCGGGGCCCCCTAAGATCAGGTGTCAATGGTAAGTTGGAATCTTAGAGGTTATCCATGGAGAAGAGGACCTGGTTTAGGGCCCATTGCAGAAGGAAAAGACATCACCATCCTTACGGAGACTCATGAGCACGATGGCTATAAAATTCTAGACTTTTAAGGATATAAAAAAGCCTCCATTTGGAATGAGAGAACAGATGGTGGCAAAGGGCATGGTGGAGTTGCAGTCCTAATCAAAGAAATATGGTGCAATAGAATTCAAGTCAAGAAACAAGACCCAAACAAACAATATATATGGTTTAAAATAATAGAAAATCAAACTGTCATAAGAGTGGCAGCCTGCTATTTTTCCCCAAAAGGCTCCAAATCTTACAAGAAAAGGAACCTAGACCATGAGGATCCTTTTGTTTCTCTAAAAAAAGAAATTTTAGTCTATAATGTCATGGGAGAGGTTATTCTAATATGGGATTTTAACGCAAGGACTGCAAACATACGAGCTCTCAACTTGACAAGCAAGGACAAGGAGAAAGATAATCCACTATGGTTGGAGGAAGAGGGACATCATCTGTGGGAAAGGAATTTGCAAGATAGTAAGCATAATGTCACGCACTATGGGGTTGAGTTGTTGGGGCTATGTAGTTTATTCAACTTGGTCATTTGCAATGGTTTGAAGGCATGGCCGAACTTAGGCAACATCACCTGCAAAAAATACAATGGACAAAGTGTGGCTGATTATGTCATTTGCTCGCATGTTTACACATCAAAGATAAAGGAACTAGTGATTAGAAAATGTCCTTTAGAGCTGAAATCAGATCATAATCCAATATATGTAAATCTTGATGCCCACACTAGCATGCATCAAGGGGGGGAAATTCCTACCAGCAAAAAGAAAGTGCCTCCGCAAGGTAAAATCATCATGAACCATGACAATCAGGAAGTCTTCAAGAATTCCCTCATAAGGATTTTCAGGGAGTATGAAAGAAAGAAAATTAGCCACCACGGGGCATCACACTATAAACAAGGGCATGCTGATCCCTATTGTTCACAAGGCTTTGGATGAGTGTAAGAGGGCTAGGCCTAAGAAGGCAATTACTTCTACTTTCCCAGCAAACCCATGGTTTGATGAAGAGTGCAAGTTAACAAAAAGAAAAATTCGTGAGGGTGGAAGGACCATAAAAAACAAGAAAGAATATGAAAAGATGATACAGAACAAAAAAGAAAAATATGTTAGCACTAGAAGGCTAGAGTTGATTTCCCTTGGAAAGAACAATCCCAAGAAATTCTAGAAGGAGCTACAACAAAAACGAAAACAAATAGAAAACAATATCACAAGCTCTCAATGGTTGGAATATGCAAAGTTACTGTATGAGCGAGACAAGATAAACCAAGACCCCCAACAATCATGGTTGCCACTGAACTATTCACCATAGAAGACATCAATCAAGGGATAAAAATGTTGGCTGCGGGAAAAGCACAGGATATTGATGGGCTGCAAGCAGAATTCTTAAAATGGGGCATTGGGGTCCTTGCACCTTACATCAAGGGATTTTTTAATAGGGTTATTCAAGAGGGCTTTCCGGAAGGGTGGACAATTAGTGTTGTGGTTCCCTTATAAAAAAGTGGGGACATTAATAACCCATCAAATTACCGCACTATTATGATTAATCTGCTTCTTGGAAAAAAATTTGGAAGCATGATTGAGCGCAGAATTAGTAATTAGGCTGAGAAAGAGGGCAAAAGAGTTGAAGGGAAGACTGGTTTTAGACCATAACATTCCACTATTGATCATGGTATTACTCTTAGATTTTTTATTGAAAAATTTGGAATGTTCAAGGGGAGGAGGCCTTTTGCTACTTTGTTGACTTCAAAAAATCCTTTGACACAGTGCCACGGGGCAAGTTGTGGAATAGAATGGAGGAACTGGGAGCCCCAAGGGCACTTAGGGCGACTGTTCATAGGCTATATTAGCAGGTTAGAGCTAAAATCAGAACTAATGAAGGTATGTCAGAGTGCTTTGGCAGTGACATGGGAGTCAAGCAAGGCTACCCGCTTTCTCCAACACTATTTGGGCTTTACATTGACAAGTTGGAAGAGTGGATAGACAAAGTTGGTGGGGAAGGTATTCAATTGGCCAATTATGTAATAAAATTGCTCTTGTATGCCGATGATCTCATTTTGATTGCTAAAGAAGCACATGAGTTAAGAAAACATTTGAAAGCTCTTGAATCCTTCTGTCAGGAAGTTGGGATGCAAGTGAATACTAGTAAAACTAAAATTATGATCTTCTCTCTGAGAAGGAAAAAACAAAAAATTAGCTTTATCTTTGAAGGCAATCCGTTGGAAATTGTAGATGAATACAAATACCTTGGGCTAGATTTTCACTATAAGCTCAGTTCGAAAACTTGTAGAGAAAAAAGGATCCAAGGAGGCTGGAAAGCACTTTACTCTCTACAAAACAGATGTAGAAATGCTGAGCTATGGGATTGGAAAACCAAGAGAGCATTGTTTGGCTTACTTGTGACCTTGGTGGTTCTATATGGGTGCGAAATTTGGGGTAGTAGCATGTCAGATAAAAAATGGAGGCAAGTGGAAAGAATTCAAAATAATCTAATTGTTAGCATCCTTAATCTCAAAACCACGATACCTTATGAGATTTTACTAGCGGAGTCGGGTACCTTTCCCTTGGAGGCTTTCGCAATGATTCAGTTACTAAGTTACCTACAAAAGGTTCAAAACATAGAGGACCATCGGTGGCCTAAGCTAATTGTAAAAGAAAATTTGGATAGAAGAAGGAATACATGGATGAAACAAAACAAAAAATGGATGGAAAAGTGGGGTGTGAATATGCAAGATTGTCCAAGTACAAATGAAGAAATAAAAAAATATGTGAAACAAAAATTCAAAAATTCTTTATGGACAAAACAATCAGGGAAAAAAAAGACTATTATATCAAAGAATTCAATCCCAAGGGGGACCATGATGAAAAGGAATATATAGGAGCAAATTTTAAATGGAGAGCAAAGATGTTGATAGCTCAACTCCAAACTAGCTTACATCGTCTTAGATGTGAAATGGGCAGATGGATGGTTCCTAAAGAAGAGTGGGAAAAAGGAATATGTCATTTTTGCAACATGGGATTAGTGGAGACAGAGTGGCACTTTGTTATGGAGTGCTTGTTGGAGTTAAAATGACACTAAGAGAGGGAGTGAATCAGTGTCTTAACATATTTGACCAATTTTCACAAATTCAAAAATCATAGCTCAGATTTTATCTCAATATACTCTGATTAATGCATTCATGAGTTGAATGTAATCATTCATAAACAGAATTGAGAAAAGTAAAAACCAAACAGTGAACTAAAATAATCAACAACACAGTAAAGCAAAGGGATCTCAAAAGAACAAGGAGACTCAAGATTTTTCCAAGTGGAAAACCCTCCTCGAGTATAAAACCCACTCCCAAAATGCCTTCCAAGCTTAATCTTTTAAACAAAAGTTCACAATGCCTTATAGGCTGATTTTTGAGCACTCACTCAAGGAGCACAACCCATCAAATTATACATCTGAACAATAAAAATATCTCAGAGGATCTCTCTGTTTTAAGTCAAGCTCATAACTCTCTATTTTCCTCATCTAACTAATACATTTTGATATAGCCAAAGAACAATATTCCCAAATTCCAATTAGAGAGCTTTTACAATTTTCAACACTGGTATTTATTTACATTTCAAGTATGTCTATTAAGAAGAAATCTTCAAAAATCATTTTGCACAAGATTCTCAAATTTTCTTGCTGATTTTTTAATATGAGGCTGAATAATGACAGTCTGTCGATGATGATAAAAATCAAGAGTAATGCTTATCTAGAGAGCTACAAATCGTTCATTATTTCAAAAATGCAACAGCTCAAAAAGAAAACTCAATGAATATTCTATTATGTAACCGTTATGAGATTTGATGCCAATCCATGATGTCAACCACAGTGTTTTGAGTTTTCATTAACCATTCGCTGAGACACCCAGATAGTTTTGCCGAAGGCAATTGCACCGCCAGACATTCCTCTTAGTTATCGCTTTCGCCATGAGCCATCAAAGTCGGGAAGAAGACATAATGAATACATCATGTCTCACCGATGCACTTCCTTAGTGTATTATTCATTCGCTGAGACATAAGGAAACTTCTCACGGAGATTTACTTTTGTTTCATTCACTGTCGCTGTGACCAAATGATATCGGAGAGACCTCTTGTAGACTTCACAATGTTTTGCCGAGAATCACTTGATACACATTGTCGCCGTAACATATCACTCTTGGGAAGACCTCATATAGATAGTATTTTTTTATACCGAAGGTTATCCTGTCATCCGGAGTCAATGAGACAATCCCTAATCAGGGAGAGATCCCAACGAATTCATTGAGACATACCGAAACATTCCGCGATTCATACAAGATTGCCGAGACATTGCCACACTCTCACCGAAAGCCATACATTAGATTTTGTCGCCAAGACTTGACGGGTTTGCTGAGACTCTTCATTGAAACTCATGAGTCATACCGAAAAGTATTATCAATGGTCAGTAAGACACAACAATTCTCTCACCAAAAAAGTAATCTTCATTCATGTGAGAGTTGCCGTAACAAATTGTTATCAGGGAGACGTATCGTAGATTATATTGTCATAGCAATACAACCCGAACACCTTAGATTGCCAAGAGAGAACAAATCTCACACTGATAAAGTCCTTTTGAATTTCATTGGCGAGACCCACAAGGTTTGCTATGACATCTTTCCGACAGTATAACTCATGTTGATATGTTCTTTCATGTGCCAGTCGACAAGACACAAAGTGCTCGATGAAACATCATGCCAAAAGACCAAACTCCTACTGAAAGCACTTCATAAGACTTTGTCGGTGAGACATAACCCTTTTTGCTATGACCTTCTATCGAAGCAAAAACTCTTGCCGATATGTAATTTTCCAATGGCGGTTGGTGTGACATTGCACATTCGCTAAGACCCTTCGGGGAAGCCTTAAGCTCTTGCCGACATGTTTCCATTTAATCTCCAATTAGTGTGACATACCAGTTTCGCTAAGACCACATACCGACTGAATAACATATGCCAATAGAGAACACTTTTTGTCGCCGAAACAAAAGAGAAGTCTTGCCGATAGTAGCCTGTATGATAAATTCAATCAACATGACATCAAAAATGTCTTGCCGATAGGCAACATAGACATTTCAAAGTGGATCAGGGAGACCCTACCATTCTCACACCAAAATGTGTAAGCCTATGATATGCAAAGAGAACCATCCTGACCAGGAGACATCAAAGAAGTGACATAATAAATCATAAGGATCCAAACTGAGACTGATCATCAAAGAGAACTAACTGAAAGAGATTTTGTCATCAAGGACAAACCATAAACACAACTGAGATCCAACAGTGCTCAGCGTACAAAGATATTCGGGTCACTTATGGGGACACCTTACAAGTGGATAACTTAAATACCTTGTTTGAGGAGGAAAGGTTGGTCAAATCAGCAAATTACATCATCAAAATTCACTGTCGTAGAGCTGACCTCGAGCGAAGATCTCAGGCTGTTTAGGGTCTTCTCTTTTCGGTGGTGGTCTTGTGTTGTTCCTAGGTCCCATAGGCTACTATGGCCTCATGGACATTATTAAAATATTTCATTTCATATCATATGGTGCTCTAATTTCAAATGATTGGGTGGATGTGAATGGCTATTTAATGGCTATGAGTGGCTGGTTAGCTGCAACCATGTACTGAAGAAGAAGATTTAATAAATGAAGAGATTAGGGCACTATTGGTCTTGACGATTCACTTCCCCAATTCGGCACGCTACGATTCCCATGCCATTAATCTTGGGTTTGAAAGCTTTTGCTGGTAGTCATCTTGCAACTCCTAGCAATCTGTATTCTAGCTTGGTTGCTTGCCACGGCTGACCACATGGAGTAGTTTAGATTTTAATTTTAAAGTTTCACTTTTTTTATTTAGTTTATGCTTGTAATTTAATGTTAGTTTTAGTTTTTCATTTAGTTGTTTGTTTTAGTTTTTAGTTTTAAGATAGAGTTGATTAGTTTCTTTTTAAAATTTTAGTTTATTTTACTTTTAAGTTAGTTTAGACATTTTTTTTATGATTTTCAATTAGCTTAGATTTTTCTTTAGTTATGTTTTAAATTTAAGTTTTTTTTCAGATTTATAGTTTAGCTTTTTAATTAGATATTTAATTAACTTTTAGACTTTTACTTAAACTTCAAATCTTTCATTAGATTTTTCCCTTTTTAATTAGATTTTCCTTAATCTAGATTTTTAAGTAGATTTTTTCTATTTTAATTAGATTTTAATTTTCAATTAAAATTTAATTAGCTTTAGCTTTTCACTAATCTAGATTTTTAAGTAGATTTTTCCAAAATTAGATTTTCATTGTAACCTAGACTATGATTTTAGTTAGATTAAATTCTTAATTAGATTTTAATTTTTTTAATTAGATTAGACTTTTTTTTAGATTTGTCATTAAATTTTAGATTTTCAATTTTTGAATTTTAGATTTTAGATTAATTGTTTTTTTAGTCTCAAGTTTAACTTTTAGACTTAAATCTAGATGTTTTTTTTAGATTTTAGACTTTTTTTTCTTAGATTAATTAAATTTTTAGATTAACTTAATTTTGGTCTGGATTAATTCGATGTTGGTTTTCTTTTCTAGTTTAAGTTTAATTTTATGACTAATCTTTGACCTTTTTTGCAGGTTTGAATGTCCACGATTCAAGATTTGCAATGTCCCCTTTCACTTGCCAAAGATTGGAGGCCAAAACTACTAATTGTGCTTTGCAGGGCTCTCACTTCAATTTTGCTTCATCTTGAGTGCTTTTTTCACATAGACAGATTAGTGGGCCTAAAAAGAACTTGCGTGCTTGAGTTGACATCATAAGCTTGGATTAAAATAAACAAAGTGTTTGATGTGATTGCCTCACACTTCAATTTGGCTATTAAAATTAACAAATGATTTCAACTTGTGTAACCTTTGATTCAATAATAGGAGTATCCTCTCCCCTTGCACACTTGTGCGATCCTGGGTGCAAAAGAAACTGTTATTAACTCTAGGAAATTGGGCCTTCCTTGGAGGGAAAAAGTACTCACCCCAAGGTGACTCAGACCGGCAACAAAGCTCTTTGGATGAGCTACCCCCAACCAGTATATAAATGTGAATCCTAACGGAAAGCCTAGGATTACGAGTGTGGATGTGTCATACAGACAAAGCAGTACTCCCATAAACCCTATTGAGCATAACCTCTTCAGGCTGGAGTGCCACCTAATTGGTGATTAATCTCTTGCCCCATGTATGGCCACTCGAACGGGGGTCCCGAACTAAATACTCTTGTGTAGTAGCCAAAAACCTTTTATCCGCTAGTGCAGCAACGATTGTTGTGAAGGCATCCACATCTTCATAGTCTTTAGTAGAGGTGATCAGCATGCCATGGGAGTTTTATGGGTGCTGGAAGCTTGGTTGGCTTGAGAAGAGAGTGCACTATAAGGGGGAGCCTGTGTAGCCAAGCTTTTGGATTCACATGCTAAGGATATGTGGTTGGGGAAACCCAAGTGGAATCTAGCAGATATTGTCCTGGCCTAACCATAGGATTGTGATTGTCTTCTTTTTGATTGATTACACATTCAAAACATCATGTTTGCTAAGTGTTTTTTGGATTTTCAAACAGTATACACAACACTCACAAATCTGGAAACGAAACAATCAACTTTAGACAATTCAAACTTTTCATCAAAACATCACAAAACTGAATTCAAGTCCAACAATTTTGCCTGCTGTCAAACATCTTTTCTTGAAGTCTCTGTTAGAAACCAGAACTGAAATTGCTCAAAATTTTCATCATTCAACCATTAGCTTGCATTTTTACCTTAGGTTCATCTTGGTTAATTTTAGCTGCATTCCTTAGGCTTCCTAATCATCCTTTCCTACATAGATTTTCCCTTAGGTTTTCATCTTTGTAGACTTTGGATTAGGCCACCTCATCACACTTTGCAAAATCATTTCCTTCAAGAGTAGGTTATCTTGGGACTTAGTCAACAATCTCCTTTTCAATCATTTTCCTTTTTGTGAGAATTTCCAACTCAATAGTCTAGTTAGGAAAACTCACTGGTCATTTTGACCTTGTCACTTAGTCCCTTTAAGAAGTCCTTTGATAACCAAAATTAAGACATAGATTAAGCTTAGAGTGGTTAGGAAAACCTTTCTCCACATTGCATTCATCTTACTCCATACTTTGCATATTTTATGCCTAAAAATCCAAAAAAATCCAAAAATAGTGTTCACCCTAGTCCTCATTTTGCACCTTGGCATTGCATTAGTCACCTTTTTAGTCAACATTATCATCTTAGTCCTCATTTTGCACCTAGTCAATTCTATCACCTTGCATTAATCAACATTGTCATCCTAGCCATCATTGTTGCCTTGACATTTGACATCTTTCTTTGGCAACTTTGTCATCTTGCATCAATCATTTCCTTAGGAAAACATCATAATCACCTTGAATTGTCATCCTTTATAAAAAAAAAACCAAAAACATAGACTAGTTGTCATAATCATCATCTTCATTTGAGCAATTCTCTTTTATGGTCGAAACTAGGCTTCAAAGAAAGAAAAGACAAATGGAAAACTTTGGACAAGACTTCAACACCAACATCCACACCAACACTTATGACATGAACCAAGACATGAATTTTAACGATCCATTCACCAACATGAACATACCATCTTCCATGAACCTGCCAACATCCTCTCGAAATCCATTTGAACCATTCATATAGAGAGACCACACTGGACAAGTATTAGTTGAGGATCTAGAGGCTGCAGCCCAAAATCCTGACGTAGCTTCATTTGTAGAGGACTTGGTCTTGAATGATGCTGACAGATACCTTGCTATGCTTTTAGACCAAGGGGAAAAACTACCAAGAGGCTTTGACATCAATACCATAAGACCTTCGTCTCCAGACAACACGACACAAAACTTGACACCTCAACAAAACACGAACAATGCCTCCAACAATAACACTGTTGTCACCACACAAATTGCTACAAGCACCATCAATGTTACATCTAGTGGAACCATAAGTCAAAACACCTCCAACTCAATCAATGCAACATCTATTGGAGGAACACCCACCATGCCACAAGCAATATCACAATCCATGCCCGCAATGTCAATGACATCTTCACAAATAGTTGGAACTACCCTTGGATCTACATCAATGGGGGCAAGTTCCTCAAACCCCATATTTGGAACTTCATCTATGACCATAGGGACATCATCATCAAATCCTTATGTTGGAACCTCATTTAACCCCTTTGGAGGAACTAAACGACGTATTCTTATTAGAGGTCCCCAACCAAATGTTAACACATCGTCACAATTAAACATCAATGCCTCACAAGGACAAAATACCAACATCCCGCAGGACAATTCCAAGGACAAAATACCAACATCCCGCATGGACAATTCCAAGGACAAAATACCAACATCCCACATGGACAATTCTTCCAATATGGACAAGGCACTCAAATGACACAACAAATGAATACCTTTGGGCACCAAAATAGTCAAGGTTACCAGATCCCCCAAATATCGACAAATATGGCTGGATCGCACATCCCCACATATTCATCACAAATTCACACGCAACAACACATTCCTCATCAAAATTGGCAATACCAACAATTGCCAAACCAAAACATATCATACATTCCACAACAACACATGTCACATTCAAACTCGAACATGCTATCACAATCAATGGGGACTCAAGGGATACCCATCACTCCCATGTGTGATGCGACCAATAATCCCATAATAGATGCCTTGACAGCCAGAGTGGCAGACCTCCAAAAACAGATGGAAAACATGCAAACATCCAACAAAATGCCACCAATGTCATATGACCTATGTCCATATCCTTTTGACACAACTTTATACATGCCACCATTTCCTCCTAGATATGTGGCCCCAAACTTCACCAAATACAAGGGAAAGACAAATCCTATTGAACACATTCGAGAATTCACGACCAACTGTATGGACATTGCATATGAACACACTTACTTGATGAGACTCTTCTCCAAGAGTCTAACAGGACCCACACTCGAATGGTTCTCCACTTTGAAGGGGATAAAAACATGGAATGAACTTGTAGACAAATTTGTGAAAAATTATGCCTATAACATTGACACAGACACCTCCATCACTAGCTTATGCACACTTACACAAGAAGACACTGGTGAAATGTTTATCCCATTTTTCCAACGATGGAGAGGCCTAGCAAGTCGCTGCCACATAGACATACCTGAAAAAGAGAAGGTTGACATGTTTGTACAAACACTCCTAGGCCCATTGAAAAATGGCTTGCGAGTTCATTGTTGTACAACCTTTGCAGACCTAGTCGAACGAGGTGTCCAACTTGAGAAAGCCTTATTGCTGAGGGAAGATTAAAATACGGTCCTAAAAACATAAATGCAAGTCCACCCACTGACAAGAACAAATACTGGGTTAAGAATAAACATGTCACCAATGATGGCGTTGTAGATGCTAAGGCTTGTCAATGCAATGGGTCCTGTGCTTACCCTTAAAGGGGCTCAACCACAAAATACACAGATGACCACACAGACCCATGCTACCAATGTTGTACAGACAAATCAAAATAACCAAGGTAATCAGAATAACCAAAATCAAAGGCAGCCCCGACAACCAGACAGTTCCCCAGGAGTCGCACATACACCCCCTTGGGTGAGCCCATTGAAGAAGTCCTCAAGAAACTCCTTCAAAATGGTGTCATAACACTTGAGGACCCAAAACCATATGACCCAGGGCAGTTTAAACCATTTTGGTGGGACGACAATGCATTTTGTGATTATCATCGGGCAAAAGGACATAAAACCTCCTCCTGTCGACAACTGAAAAATTTAGTACAAGACCTTATCGAGAATCGTACCATTGAGATAGGTGGACCACAATTTGCATCTAATTCAGACCATACCATACACAAGAACCCACTGCAGGACCATGGTTCTAGTAACCCTTCCACGTCAAAATCCAATAACAATAATCGAGCCAACCATGCCCATATTGCATATGACTATTCTGGGGGACCTATCATAAATCATATTAGAACAACTGTTGAACATGTCAACACAGTTACTGTCAGAAATGCCCCTGAATGCAATGTCACTACCCGTGGGGGAAAAGTCACCATAGCCGGCCCTCCTCCCAGACAACCAAAGATAACAATCCTTGGCCCATCCACCCAACAATCGCAGTCCAATCCATTACCCAAACAATCCCAGCCTAAAGGAAATTTTAACCTCATTGACCAACTTGGGAAGACACCTGCACAAATTTCTATACTTGAGTTGCTACGTATTTCCCCAGCTCATAAGGCTATACTCGACAAAACATTACAAGAGTCTTCTATTCCCCAAGACATTGATGTCAATCAATTTGAGGCCATGGTGGGATATCTTACCGCTCCCCACCATATAACATTTTCAGACCAAGACTACTCATCGTCCAAATCCAATCATAATGATGCCCTTCACATTGAAGTTTTTATCCATAAGCATAAGGTCAGACGAGTGTTAGTAGATGGCGGAGCAGGACTGAACATATGCTCCTTAAAATTGGTTAAGGCCCTAGGCTTTTCTGATGCTTGTGTAGACGCTACAAAGAGCATTGTTATCAAGGCATATGATGATGAAGAACGTTCCTCTCAGGGCGTAATTACACTTCCAATTCGTATTGGACCAGTCATTGTGGACACCACTTGTCAAGTCCTGGATCTAGAACTTCCATACAATATTTTACTTGGTCGACCTTGGATTCACGCCTTGAAAGTTGTCCCTTCCACGTATCACCAGTGTTTGAAGTTTCCCTTTGAAGGCACTGAGATTACCATATATGGAGACCCTGACCCATTTCAATATTGTACCAATTTGAGAGGTATCTCAGAGCGCCAAGTGCCTATCAACAGTGAAGCTTCGACATCTTCATCCTCTAAATTCATTGACCCATCAACACTTGTGAAGCCTCCCACATCCACATCCACTACCACAACATCCACTTCTGCTTCTTCAGAAACCATGACCACCTCCATGACATCTACCACTTCATCCATCACCCCAAGCATCGACACAAGTATTAAGATCCAGGACCAAGGGTGTGGAGAGTATAAGCTAAATACGGCCTATTGCATAACAAGGATGCCCAAGTCTCCCCAGTTCTATGGAAAGCCTTGCTTCATGTTAGAGTCAAAAGAAATTTTCAGAGTCCCTCCAAAAATAGTATTCATAAAGTGGGGTGAAATGAGTCAAGAGGACACTGACAACGTGTTATCTTGGATTTATAGAGAACCAGAGGATCCAACTCCCTTGCCAATAAAAATGTATGGTAAAGGATATGACATGATAAAGGAAAAAGGATACGGTGGAATTAGTGGCCTCAGCAAGCACAAGACAGGAAGGCGAGAACCTCTAGCACCTAAAGGAAGACCTAAACGTCTTGGATTAGGGTTAGGACCATGAGAATCTGGCAATAATACTACCAATGTGCTTTCTAGCGAGAGAGTAACTACTTCAACCTGTGTCAAGACAATTGAAGATCCCCTTTCTGAAACTGACTTCCACGAATGGGAATTTGGCTCCCAATGATCCCTAAGTGACTGTTGCCTTGATGAATTGTTCCTTGAACGTGGAGAACCTACATTTAAAGAGAGATTCTGGAAAATGTTCAAAATTGACATGACACCAAACAACACCAAGTCTAGATCCTCTTCTACTCCCATTGACCATAATCTCGACATACTCGTCTACCCTGCTGAACCTAATGACCATCATTCAGATTCATTTGAATTGCCACATGACACTACTGACCCTGACTCCACTCCCTTTGCTCCTTACTTTGCTGATGAGTGTGAATCAAGCGAGGAAGAGTGCTGGATAGAATCTAATATAGAGCTCGATGATGACAATTTTATCTTTAACCTCTCTGAATCTGTCAGCATGCTTTCTGCATCCTACCCACCATTCACCAATACTGATGATGGTATTTCCTTAGTCTACCCACAACTAATCGATTGGGATCAACAAGGCCCGCTAGTTATGGACATATTTCAAAATGATAAGGCCATTGCAGAATTCATGGGACTTCATGAGGGTATACCAAGTGGAGACCACAAGGCTGGATTTTCCATCGACCTAGATTGTGCCACTTACTTTGGGGAGATTGCTCCGTCCTCTAGTCGCAAAATGAATAATAAAAGTAAAGCAAAAAATGACATGTCTTTAGGTGAAAACCAAAAGGCACCTTCTTACGATAAAAAAGTAAAAATAAAGGACATATCCGAAGGTGAAAACCTCTATAAGGTACCTAAGGATGGAGGACTAGACTTTCTCCCTGTAACTTAGGAAAAATCAGCCATGATCATAGAGGACACTATGGAAGTAAACATATCTACAACAGAAGATCCTAAGATGGTTCTCTTTGCGGAATCTTTGGCAGAGGAAGAGAAACCTGAGTTCCACAAATTATTTTCAGAGCGTAAGGTCAACTTTGCATGGTCTTATGCTAATATGCCTGGGTTGGATCCAAAACTTTTCTTGCACCATTTGCCATTATTTCTAGATGCCAAGCCAGTGAAACAGAAGCTGTGAAAGATGCACCAACAGATCACCTTGTTAGTCAAAGTAGAACTTAAGAAATTGTTAGATGTAGGATTCATACGGTCCATAGACTATGCTGAATGGATATCAAATCTTGTACCAATCACAAAGCCAAACGGTCAAATTCGCATCTGCACAAGTTTTCGAGACCTGAATAAAGCATGTCCAAAGGATGACTTTCCCTTTCCAAACATTGGCATCATAGTGGACCTTACGATAGGATATGAGATGTTGTCCCTCATGGATGGTTTTTCTGGTTATAATCAGATTCGTATTGCCCTTGAAGATCAACACAAAACAACATTCACATGTCCTTGGGGCACATACTATTGGAATGTCATGACTTTTGGTCTTAAGAATGCAGGTGCCGAGTATCAAAGAGCCATGACAACCATATTCCATGACATGATGCACAAGATAATGGAAAATTATGTACATGACCTTTTGGGAAAATCTTTGACATGAAAAGACCACTTGAAGGTGTTAGACACAATTTTCAAGAGACTGGAAGAATACAAGGTCCGCTTGAATCCAAAGAAATGTGTCTTTGGCGTAACATCAGGAAAACTTTTGGGATACATTGTTTCTCGTAGAGGCATTGAAGTCGATCCTACCAAGGTGAAAGCCATATTAGACATGCCTACCCCAAAAGGGATAAGTGAACTCAGGACATTGCAAGGCAGGTTATAATCTATTCAATGTTTCATAGCACAATTGGCAGACAAGTTTCATCCATTTCAGTATCTTTTGCACAAAAGTATCCCTTTTGTGTGGACAGATAAATGTCAGGAGGCCTTCCAACAAATAAAAGATTATCTACTGTCACCACCTGTGTTAATGCCACCAATTGAAGGGAAACCTTTGATTCTGTACATTTCTACAACAACTTCAGCACTGGGGGCATTACACGCACAAAACAACCATGAAGAAAAGGAAAGGACCATATACTACATCAATAGGACACTGGTTGGATATGAGCTAAATTACACAACCATCGAATGTGCTTTCCTAGCAGTTGTCTTTGCTACTCATAAATTAAGACACTACATGTTGAATCACCAGACACACTTAGTGGGGAAGACTGATCCCCTGAAATATCTCCTAAGTCGCACAACATTGACAGGTCACCTGGCCAAATGGGTAATGATCTTGAGTGAGTATGATATTCAATATGTTGAAAGAAAGGTGATAAAGGGACAAGTGATAGCAGACCAACTGGCAGATGCACCTATACAGGGGAATCATCCGCTAGTAGCAGAATTTCCATATGATTCAATATTTCATATAGAACCTAAGTCACCTTGGAGGCTATATTTTGATGGATCTCATACTAATCATGGCTCGGGGGCAGGAATACTATTTATCACCCCTCAAGGAGACTCCATCCCTAAGTCCTTTTGCATTTATTTTCCATGTACAAATAATGTGGCAGAATATGAGGCACTTGTCATGGGACTCAGAATGGCCATCAAATGGAAAATTAGAACACATCATGTCTATGGAGATTCTCAGTTGGTCATTAACCAAGTCAACGATGACTATGACACTAAGGATGAGAAATTAATGCCTTACAAACGAATGGTTGACAACTTTCAAACATATTTTCACATGGTGACTTTTGAGCAAGTTTTGAGAACACAAAATAAGGCAGCAGACACAATGGCCACAATTGGCTCTCTCCTAAACATTCCTAGTAATGTGCCTCAATTTGAATTTTTGGTAGAATAGCTTTTGGTTCCTGCATATGACATACCCAAATTAGAAATAGTTTGCGAGCTTGTTGGTCCCAATTCTCCATGGTATCAAGATATTTATGACTACCTCAAGTCCCAAGCCCTTCCTCCCAACCTGTCCAATAACCAACGAAAGTCCTTTATCCGAAAAACTACCAGATACACCATCCTTAGTGACACCCTTTACCGTCATAGCTTTGATAACTCCCTTCTTCGATGTCTCAACACTGATGAAGCATGAATGACCTTGCGAGAGGTACATGAGGGTATATGTGGATCCCATTTGAGTGGTCCTACTTTAGCCAAAAAGATAACGAGACTTGGGTATTATTGGTCAACCATTGAGAAAGATGCACTTGAATTTGTTAGAATGTGTCACCAATGTTAGATACACAATGACTTGATTCATGCACCAGCACAGGAACTTCGACCGATTACTTCTCCTTGGCCCTTCACACAATGGGTACTCGACCTCGGGGGAAAGATCCATCCTACCTCGTCCAATGGCCACAAATTCATCATTACTGCCACTGAGTACTTTACTAAGTGGATCGAAGCCATCCCGCTCACTTACATTACCGGCAAACAAATTTCCAAGTTTATCCTCAACTATATCATTTGTTGATATGGTATTCCACAATCCATCATCACAGATAACAGTCGTCCCTTCAAAAATTAGGATGTCCATGAACTTTGTGAATGCTTCCATATCCGACACCACTTCTTCACACCTTACTACCCATAAGGAAATGGTCAAGCTGAGGCATCTAATAAAATGATCATCAAACTTCTTAAGAAGACCGTCAATGATGTTGGTCGTGACTGGCACATACAACTCAATCCTGCTTTGTGGGCATTGCACTAGCATTCGTACTCCCACTGGAGCCACTCCATTTGCCCTCGTCTTTGGAGCCAAATCCATCTTGCCCATAGAGGTCAAAATTCCATCCCTATGAATCTCTATGAAAGTTCTAATCATTGATGAAGAGTATCGACAGTCACGACTACATGAATTAGAAATGCTAGATGAACGTAGAAATAATGCCTTGAACCACTTACAGGCATATCAAAATCATCTTTGCAGAAGCTACAAAAAAAGAGTGATGACTCAGAAATTTGACATTGGTGACGTGGTTCTCATGTAGAATCCTAAGAATCAGTCTGACAGAGAAAAACCAGGCAAGTTTGAGCCCAATTGGTTGGGTCCATACATCATCACCACGTCATTTGGTTCTGGCGCATATCAGTTGGCTACTCCAGATGTTGAACAATTGACAGAGTCAATCAATAGTCTGCATTTACGCAAGTTCTATACATAGCATTAGAAAGTCTGGCCGACAACCAAAATATTAAAAATACAAAAGATTTGGAAAATACAAAAATATCATCACTTGGATAAAAACCTGGCAAACAGGCATCCTGGTGACACCAAAAAATGAAAAAATTGACAAAATAAAGAGAAATAATTCATCCAATAGTGAAAACCTAATAACCAGGCACTTTGGATAAGTACCATGGTGAAAACCTGGCAAACAGGCGCCATGTGTAGTCATTCATTGCTTTGACATCTACTGTCACTCTATCTACCTTAGTCCATAATAAACATCCATTTTTTTTGGCATTTGTCACAACGTTTCACCCTAACATCATGACGTTTCTTTCCATGGCCAACAATGATTGACATCGAAGTCTTACACACCACCTATCATCCATATCGGTCATGTCCTTTCCATCAACTTGACTAGGGGAAATATTTTATCATGAGACTATAGTGGGTATCGCACATGGTCTGGACAATTGAAAAAGTCCTGAAAAAATCATAAAAAGTCCTAAAAAGTCCTAAAAAAATCCTAAAAATCATTAAAATTCTTGAAAAAATCATAAAAAGTCTTGAAGAAAATCTTAAAAATCATAAAAATGTCCTAAAAAAAGACCTAAAAATTGAAAAACGTCCTGAAGAATACACAAAAACATCCAAATAACATCAATTTTTTTTCCCAAAATAGAGTCAATGATGGCCAAGTCAGTCAAGTTAGTCATACCAGTCAATATTTTTTCAATTGAACTACGAGGTCTTTGTGCATTTGCTACGTAGGCAAGGCCATCAGTCGATGTGCCCCTGAGGCCCCCTAGGTTTAGTCCCTTAGGGTTTGTCAGGTCAAGTCAAAACATGTCAATCCATCTGCAATATGTCCATCTATCCTTGTCGAACTACAAGGTCTCTACGCATTTGCTACATAGGCAAGGCCATCTGTCGATGAGCCCCTGAAGCCTCCTAGGTCAGTCCTTTAGGGTTTGTCATTTTTGACAAATAAGTCAGACATAGTCACACTTAGAACCAAGACAGTCATTTGAACGTCAACATTCAAATCGCGAACCAACAGACAACATAGCCCAGTCAGTCATCAAGCCAAACATCTGTCAAATTGCCAACACAATGTCAACCTAGTCACTTTATGGTCCCCTTCAAGATGTGTCCTTGGAATTGGACCCCGTCAAAATGTCATTTTCCTTTTTAGGATGTGTCTTTTCTGACGACAGGCTTCATCACATAGTCATTGGCCTTTTCAGAATGTGTCCTTCTTGATGATAGGCTTCGTCACATAGTCAACGGCTTTTTCAGGATGTGTCCTTCCTGACGACAGGCTTCATCACGTAGTCATTGGAATTTTTAGGATGTGTCCTTCCTGATGATAGGTATCATCAAATCATCAATACTCTAAGACTATCAAATCGTCAAACTGTCAAACTGTCACGCAATCAACCTTCGACACACAAATCTTGGCAAACATATTGAATGGCTATTGATTTTGCTAGTCTATTTTGTTTTATCTTTTTATTGTTTTATCTCTCGGTCATGTTACTAGCTACCTCGAGGATGTCCCATGAAGGATTTAGAGGTGCAATGATGTCTCATGGCCTAATTTTCCTTGATTGTTGTCTTTGGTGTGTTTTGACAAAAATACTGGGGCAACTTGGTCCTTAGTATGAGTTAGGACATTCATTCTTTGCGACTATCTATTTTTCGCAAGTGGATGACCTTGCACACCTTGGTCTTTGTCATATCATGGTGTTTGTTGTCCATTTGTCACAATTTTACTGCCCAATGATGATTATGCAATTCCTATGATGTTATTTGGAAAAATATTGAAGTATTCCTTTTTCATCCTAACATTCATGTCTTCCATGCTAACATTTCTTCTATTCCTTCATCCTCTAGTCATCTTATCCATTTCGAGAGCACACTCGTGTTATTTTAACCCGCCTGCCCTCTCGAGGGGGCATACCACTACCTCCTCATCATTCTTCCTCTCCTCACTTTCAAACTAGGGAATATTTTTGACTTGTTCTTTGACACAATGCGATAAACTGCATTATGTCAAAGAGGGGCAAAATGTAGACACATAAAAATGGCCTCGACTTGCAAATCATATTTTCTATGATGACCATGCTTCTCCCTCACATAATTCAATTATTTAATCACATCCTAATGTCATAATTATTCCTCTGTGATTATTTCAATAAATAAATTACATTTATTTATTTAAATACGTCACTAATTAGTTCTTATTCCCTCTAATAATTAAATAATTTTTTTATTACCAACATTACCATTTTTCCTTCAATTAAATAAACTTATTTATTTAGCCCATTTTCCATCCCACCAAATAAATAATTAAAATAATTATAAATATTGTCTTTTGTCTCATTCCCACTTATGAATTAAATCATTATTTAATTCATAAGTCAACCTTTCTCCATGAATTAAATAATTTTTAATATTCCAACTACCTATTTTTCTCCACCATTGATTTGATTATCTCCAATTAAATCTCAACCCTTCATTTCAAGGCTTGCCCTAAATTTGACCTAATGTTTCCCTAACCCTAATCCTCCTTATCACTTTGATTCTTGGCCTTTGATCTTAGGGATTCACCAACATTTAATCCTAACCATCCATTCTCAATTTGGAATTCTTTAAAAGGCCTTCTTTCAAGTCATTTTGGACACACACAAGTTACACACAACATGCTTGAGAGCTTT
Source organism: Sequoia sempervirens (assembly GCA_007258455.2). Classification (NCBI taxonomy): domain Eukaryota; kingdom Viridiplantae; phylum Streptophyta; class Pinopsida; order Cupressales; family Cupressaceae; genus Sequoia; species Sequoia sempervirens. The sequence continues at coordinate 28,620 of VDFB02163965.1, forward strand.
TGAGTGATTGAGCATACACATTACTTCAATATTTTGCTTGTCTTTGGCATAGGTTATAGTTGCACTTCAATTCTGAGGGCAAGTATACCATTTTCAGCAAGATGGAGAAAGCCAATGGAGGTCAACCAATGGAAGCTTGAAGACTAGGTGATGTCGTTTCAGGTTATTTTGCTTCTACTTTCCTTTGTGCTCTATTGTTAATTGGGGATTTAGTTTTATGCTACTTGCAATTATTCTGAAAACATATTCCTAGTACAGAAAGTAACAACTAAGCCTCACAAAAAAAACACTCAACGCATGCAAGTCTTATTAAAGATCATAAGGGAATTGGATTATTGGAGATTAATAGACCACGAATCAACCTTCCCAACAAAAAACTTCATAGATATTCATCCTATTTTTGAATATGAATTTGAACCTAATAATTAGAAGAATGCAACTTTAAAAGTTAAAATTGCATGCTTACAATAGTCAATAAACAACTTCAAGAGACGTGCATGGAAGAAACAAAACCAACTAAAAGTTCAAGAATCGACTTTTCCCCAAGCATATCTGAAAAGTTGGAAATAAATCAATTTAGGTTCTCATGAATAGTGATGATATGAATTAGGAACTATGACTTTTCAAAGGCGAAAAGTTGTGACCCATCGAATAGGAAAGACTATGAATCTTTTATTTAACAAAGTGTGGTGACCATGCCTAGTGTAGATGTGCCCACATATACGTGTTGGCACTAACTTTTTGGCCTCATGAAGAAGAAAAAAAAAAACTAGCCTACCTTGCAACTTTACACTACACGCAACTGACATGTTTTACATCAACTAAAATATGT
>VDFB02163966.1:0-29944 GCA_007258455.2 Sequoia sempervirens
ATGATGAATCTACCATTCATTCCAATGCAATCTCTTCTAGAGATGTTGCATTTGTAAATGATGAGTCCTATCTTTGTTCCAATGCACCCTCATCTAGAGAGGATGTATTCATGAATGATGAGTCTCTTATCTATTCCAATGCACTCTCCTCTAGAGATGATGCATTAGCGAATGATAAACCTCCTTCCACATCTTATTCTCTGTGGATCGATGTTGAGAATGTTTCAAGTGATTATTCCACATTTGATCCTATTTAGATCGATGTCGAGAATATGTATTTGAATAATTGTTCTACTATTTGTGATGATTCAGTAAATGTGATCTATGTCTCTGCTGCCCCTCAAAGGCCTAAGAGACCGGTTATTTACGTGACTCCAGCTAGTCCTTCTTCTAAACGGATTTTTTCTATTGATGGTTCTCCATTTGATGGTGGTTCTCCTGATCTTTCTAAGGCTCCCCCTTATAGAGCGGTAGCCCATACTTATGAGAATAGACTGAATAAACAACCAAGACTTCCTCAAGCACCTAGACCTACAACTAAAGCACCTAGTGATTACAATCTTGTTGAGAAACTTCAAGTTACTCCGACTGAGATCTCATTGTGGGACTTGCTTCAGTCTGCTCCAGTTTACCAAGGTATGCTTCAAGAAGCCTTGCAAAAGAACCTCTTTCCTTCTTCTACTAGGCCGACGGATGCTAATGCGTTGATGGTGTATATTCGTACGAATTCGCCGAATATTGCATTTTATCCATAGGAATTCCCGCCTCCGGAAGTAAAGAAGTAAGCATATCCTCTAATGATTATAGTCAACATTAATAAAATGGGAATTAGACGTACTCTCGTTGATGTCAGTTTGGCGCTCAATGTGTGTAGTATTGATCTATTTCCTAAGATTAATATTGACTCGTCTTCTCTCAATGCTTCTCTTATTGCCATTCATGGGTTTGATAATGTTGGGTGACAAGCTCTAGGTACAATAGTATTACCTTTGTAGCTTGGACCCGTTACTATATCCACCCTTGTATATGTTATGGCAGAAAAGTTACTATATAACCTTTTTCTTGGTAGAACATGGATTCACGCTATGGGCGCAATCCCATCTACCTTGCATAAATCTATTAAGTTTATTTGTAACAATAAAGTAGTAATAGTCAAGGCTAACCCCAATGCTATGTGCTTATGTGAGATGGAAACTGTCGATCAGGTTTTGGTTGTGCCTACTCTTATCCCTTCAGTGTCTTCCAATGTGTCGATGTTTACTCCAACAATACCTACTACAAAGGTTACTCTTGAGATAGATGTCCCTGAGGAAGATCCTTCTAAAGCAAGATATCTTTATCCTACTCCTACCTCTTCTCAAAGGAATGCATGTCTTGGTGATGATCGGGGTTCCTTACATTTTATAGAATCCTTCAGTGGGGAGTATAAACTTGACCCGATCCACTTAGACCTTTCGATAACATCATCTACACCCGCTATTGAAGATGGTCATTCTTCTGCATCACAGGGCAATGTAGATGCAAGTTGCAATGCTCTTAGTGTTGATCTTTCTTCTGAGGAGGAGGATTACGCTTCTGATAAGGAGGATAACATTGCTAGTCCTATTAAAGAGGATGATGGCAATCCCATACAGGAATGTGATCCCCATTGTTAGGACAATGCTCTTTATGTGGATCCTCCTCCTTTTCAAAATTTTCAAACACGTTATGGCCCTGGCTTTAAGCTTGTCTCTAAATATGGCTATGAGCGTAAAGGTTGTGGGTGCAACAAGCAAGGTATTCAAGTCCCCATAGAATTTGTGCCTCGTAAGCATAATCTAGGTCTTGGTTGCTCGAATGAACAATCTAAACAGAAATCACGGTTGAATGGTCACATGAATTCCACTCAACCTTTTTCTTGTGGATTGATTTATCCTCCTTTATCTTCTATCTTCGTATCTTCTTCTCATGAGAAGTCAAACTTTTCTCCACAAGAGAAATGGTTGCTTCCTGCTCCTCATTCTTTGTCTGAGCAAGAGCATATCTTGTTGAGGCTCCTAAAAGCCCGCTTGATTACTCTTCCTTCTCCTATACATAATAAACTTCATAAACATGATAAAGGAGAACATTCTTTGTGCGCATACCATCAAGTGCTTGGGCATTCCACTAGTGAATTTAAAGCTTGAAGGATAAAATAGAACTTCATGATTCAGGTGCAATCAACCTCCAATTTGATTGACGCACCTACCTTTACCTCGCATGACAAGTGATATCAAGGATTACCTCTATCCTGTATGTTCTAAGTATCTTGCATGGTTCTCCTCCCCTATATGTTGGGGGAAATGATAACCTATTCAAGGGATGTGTGTCCTTCTAAGGATCCCATCTCTTCTTTATATCTTTCAAATGAAGCATCCCTTGAGAGGACCCCTCTTCCTTTTGAAGGGTTCCCGAGGGACCCCCTTTGAAAGTCTTTGGATTCTTTCACGTCTAGCTTGGGGGCAACCTGACTAGACCTATTTCATATCTTCGTGTCTAGCTTGGGGGCATTCTAACTAGACCTGTTTCATACATTCACATCTAGCTTGGGGGCAGTCTGACTAGACCTCAACTTTCAAAAAATGTGTCCCTTGAGTGGACCCCTCTTCTTTTGAAGGGTTCCTGACGGACCCCTTTGAAATCCTTCCAACTTGATGATGGTCTATGTAATTGTCTACTCAATTGCTCTACAATACTGAGAACCTAAAGAGCTCCTTTACATACTTGCTTGGTGATACAAGTTCTCCTCCTCAAGTGGGGATTTCTTTTATCACCTCTTTCATGATATAGGTTCTCCTCCTTGAGCGAGGATCGCTTTTATCACCTCTTTGTGATACGGGTTTTCCTCCTTGAGTGGGGATTGCTTTTATCACTTTTACTTTGTGATACGAGTTTTCCTCCTCGAGCGGGGATTGATTTTATCACTCTTGCATTCATTTCATCTCTATCTTCTCTCTTATATATACTAGATCAAAGATTTGCATCTTCTTCATCCTGTGTATATACCCTTCTCCTCTTCATTTTAGAATTCCTCTATATGCTATTATTTTTAATTTGGGGATGACGGATAGGATTGAGACAACCTTCTACATCGAGATCTCTTTACTTTGCTGACTCGAATCCTCTAGCTTTTTATGTTCTAATATTGCTATCTGGTGTAGGTTTTTCTTGTCTAATGCATTTTTTTTGCATGTCTTCAACTTGGGGGCATGCTTATGCGGTTCAAAGATTTGTCTGCTTCCTCTACAGTATCCTTTTGGCATATGATTTTATTTATATTTAGTAGATTTCCTTTAGCATGTATATTAATGTAGATTTATATGCCCGCTAAAGTGGGGGAAAAATGTATGATCGTAAAATTGCACCCCCCGCAATTTCACATACATTCTTGCACCCGCTTTAGTGTTCATTCCCTTAGCATCTTGAGTAGGCTCATTTTAGCCCCTATATTAGCCTTTCTCCCCTCTTAGGATGCTCCAACACCCTTTTTCAACAGCCACCCTTATGTGTTAACTTTTCGTTGAACGTTGTACTTTTCCCATTCAAGTTGTTTTGGAGTGTGACGTGTCTGAACATTAACTTTTTGTTGAACTTTGTACTTTTCCCATTCATTTTGTTTTGTAGTGTGACATATCCAGACATTAGTGCACCACGCAGACATCTGCATGCCGCGCTAGCATCCTGCGACATGTCAACGCTCAGACGACCATTTCCAAGCATGTTTTCCACTTGTCAATTAAGTTTGTCAGTGGAAACAGCTCGAGATTCTTTGTAACCACCCAAAAAGCTTCTCTTCTTCCTTTTTAATCCATTATTTCCATCCATTTGCATCTTTTAATCCTTCCAAGTCTTTTTGACACTTCTCTTGCTTCGTTCTAGCTTTTAGCTTCACTCCATTTGCTTGCACAACTTCATATAGCTTGTTGTAGCAGCTTCAAGCTCTCTTAGCTCCACGCTTGCAACTTCATCTCCTTCACTTCATTCTTGTGAGCATCCTGGGATTCCATATCCCCTACTATTTGCATACTTACTTGGTGATACGAGTTCTCCTTGAGTAGGGTTTGCTTTTATCACCTCTTTTGTGATACAGGTTCTCCTCCTCGAGTAGGGATTGCTTTTATCACTCCTACTTTGTGGTGTGGGTTCTACTCCTAAGTGGTTTTTGTGTTCACCACACACTTTGTTCATTCTCTCTCTCTATCTTCTTGGTTGTTTGTGGAGGTGGGAACACCAAAATGGGGGTTTGACTGAGGCAAACCCTTATATAGCCCCAACATTCTCTCCAGATATCACACTTGTAGGTTTTGAAGACATTCATTTGGTGAAGGCTTCATCACTCACGTGGTTGTAAGTATTTCTTTCCTTTCTTCTTCTTATCTTTATTAGTTTTACTTCACTCTATTTCAATTTTGCCACTTTCCTGCATTTTAAGATTTCTTAGCAATTCGAGTAGAAGTAGTCACTTTAGCCATTTTCTAAGATAATCTCACTTTTTGGTCCATATGAGACACCAGCATGCTGCGCTGTCATCCATATTCTGCGCTAACATCATTTTCCCAAGAGCTTGATAGTTTGTCCAAAAAATCTATGTGACCTGCTCTTTTGGATTCTGAAACTCTCATTGTTGATTCCTAAAGTAGTTTAGGACAGTTCATCCCATGATGCTCTATGAATGAAGAGAACTCATGAGTAGCGAATCCCCCTCTTCTACAATTATAACAAGTGTTTTTACACTTATGGGGAAATTATAATCCATTTATGATGCTTTACTTCATGTTTTAGGACCAACTAGATTTCCTTTGGGTTTAAAATTAACGCTCAAATCAATTAAAATTGAACCTTAATATCCTCATTTTATGATGTTGGCTTAAAATTGAACAATCTAAAACACTTCATTTGGTGCTTAAAATGAATTCATTATGCTTGTCATGGTTAAAATGAACATGTGTCTGATTTGCTTGTGTATGTTTTTTGTGTGTATCCTCTCCCCTTGTGCTTTGTGTGATCTTGGGTGAAGAGAAATACACAAGTATACATTTTCTTCTTGGAAGTTCCTATCCTCTCCCCTTGCGCCTTTTGGAAATCTTGGGTGATGAAAATAATTATAAGCTTCAAACATGTGTTACCTTTAGAGGGCCTACCTCCCAACTTGTGAGAGGGAACAACCCAAGCGGTGCTTTCATTTTGGTCGACTATATAAATAATTGGTCAAGTGACTAAAATCATTAACCAGCTTGTGTTGTTGTCCTATACCAATGAATGTCTCCCTTAGTATCCTTTTGATGCGTTAAAACCTGTAGATATTTCAAAGGGTTGGGAGGCCTCTTAATTGAGTGAATTGTTGTGTGTATAGTACCAGTTTATCTCGAATATGGTCATTAAAAACCTTATTTGTAGTGGCTAACCCAGTCCAATTCTTAAACATATTTTAAGGTAGTACATGGGAGGTGCACCACTCCTAGAAGTTACTTACCATGTTTGGTTTTTGGTTGAGACAATAAAACAAATAGGGAAGGGACTCTTTTGCTTGGCGTGTCAAGATGGTACATTTCCTTGACATAGCCTATTTGTCCATTCCATCTTCGTGGATTAATCATCTCTTAGGGGATGATGGTAAGCCTACTAAGAAATACGTACCCATTCAAACTAGGATTGTAAATGATTGTGACTCACTTAAACACTTGCTTGGTTCCAAAAAAACATACAAACAAACATCAACAAGTCTTTTCAAAATTTCAAACCCTTTGGTCTAAGCATGGATACCCTTTGAAAAATCCTTGACATTAATGCTTGTCCTAAGGATTCTATCCTTAGAGAATTCTAAATATTTTGGCTTACATCTCCATCCATACTCTCCAAAGTTAACATAGGTAACTATGCCCCTAACTTCATGGTTTTCACATGATGAACTTTGTGAAATGAATGATGTTTTTTGACATAGACATTCAGTTTGAAACTTAAGCAAGACAAATGTTTTTGGTAAAAATAAACTCATTTAAGCAAGATAAATTGACAAATTGAACCCCATGTGACCATTTGGCGTCCAATCGCTCCAGTTGAACAACCAAACCCTACGCCAGCTATCATACAACCAAACTTTGAAGTGATTGAAGGATAAAAATAGATATAATTAGTAGTTTTAGGAGTTCCACTTTTGAAACAAAGGAAACACCAACCCAATGGAGAAACACACCATACATCTTAGATGAACAAGAGGAAAGAGCTGATATTGTGGCTCGAAGGCCTATATTACCACCTTTTTTGTGGCAATAAATATCCTCTTTTCGTAGTCTTGTGCTTATCTCCATGATCTCCCTAGAATAAAAATCCCCAAGAGAAGGTCTACATATCATCACTTCAAACTTAGACATCATAGTTCAAATTATATCAGAAGATGTATCTTAAAGAATCATCACAATCAAGATAGAGCAATAAGGAGATTTATCTACGCTCTTACATAAATGAACCAGATCTACAAATTTCACAAGCACTTCTCATTTAATCATTGAGTTCTTAGGGTTTGAACACTTTAGAGGTATAGCATGTTTCTCACTACCTTGGTCTTGCAAATCAGAATTTCACTCTAGGTTAACATTTTGGGTCAAACATTTCATCCACCCCTTATCATCTTTCAAATTTCACTCCACCAACCTTTGCAAAAATTTTGAATACACCAACACTTTGGACTTGGACATCTATCAATCTAAACCATAATTTAGCTACTTTGTGTGTGAAATGAATTCTTTTCCATGAATTTAGTTAAGTTAGTTATCACATCTTGGAATAGTTCATCAAGTGAAGGTCACAAGTCTACTTTAAATATTTACAAATCCTCTATCCATCAAAAGAAATCAAACTTTTTAATTCAAAAGTGGTGTCCCAAAAATGTTTGCAAAAATCACTACCTACATTCATCCTTTTTATCTCCCATTATCACCATTGCTCCAAAACGACTTAGAGTATCCCTTTTACCAAAATTTGAGTCAAGTAGAGAGTTTAAACATTACAAATCTCAACATAACTCTCCCATAGGTTACCAAAAATTTATGGTAAAGACAAGATCACAACACAAGAGAATCATGGAAAAGGCCAAAGTCACATTCACCTCAAGTGATACCAATCCTCAAGAATTTTATCCAAGAAGTCATGTTACCCCATCGCAACAACCCTCAACTCCATCAAGACCATATGAGATAGAAGACATCACAACCAACTCGTTTGGAATTACTAAGGAAGAAATCATGGAGTACAAACAAGAACATCAAGCCTTAGAAAATGTAACTCCAATTCCCCATCTTTTATTGTGCAACCCTTGACACAAGGCTTGACTTCATCCACCATTCAAACAAATCCATCACTAGGGCTACGTAAAACACAAAATCCTAGTATTGTTGCTAGTCTTGCTAAGGACTTTGGCCACACTCTTCCATTGGAAACCAACACACTTGTGGGTACCCTAAACACCAATCCTTCTCAAAACACCACTTGGACACTAATATTTGGTGATCCCATTCTCAAGAATCCTTTACATCCACATAAACCACTTATAATACATCATTCCATGACAACAACAATATTTCTAGGACAACCATCTTCATCTATCTCTACGAGTACCACAAGTGAGCCCAACATCACGCAAGGTAGTGTGGACCAAGTATGACAAATAGATCCAAAAGGGAAAGTTAATACCCTTACGCAACATGGAACATCTTCATCCAATCCTCCTGTTGATACATCAAACTCATTGGTTTCCCAAAACACATATATCCCATCCATCATCAACCAAAATCAAACAAACCCCTTGGTCACAAACCCCATCAACCAAGGTAATACCTTGGCCACATCCCAAACACAAGGGAATCCTCAACACATCAATCAAGGGAATCCTTTTAATCAATGGACTCAAGGTCCTAATGTTCCATTACCATCGCAATACCAAATGAAACCATCATCATCTTTCCCCTTGGTCCCCCATGTCATGCAAAATCAAATGGGACCTCAAACTTACATTCCTCCATCCCAATCTGCCATCTTGAAAGGAATATTAAACCAAGGTAACCCCCAACCTCTCATCAACAACCCACAACCCACACAAAACATCAACACCCAAAACCCATCGCAAATGTCCCAACAACCCACTAATCCCACATTACAAGCACATGCCTTACCTTTACAGTAAGCACAACAGGCTTATCAGTAAGCCATCCAATAACAACAACACAGATCAACCCTAGAAGCACAACAACAAAATCAACAATAACAAGCACAACAAGTATCCCTAGCAACACAACAACAACAACAATGACAACAACCAGCAACCTTAGCAACACAACAACAAGAACAAGCCCAATAAGCAGCCTTAGTAGCACAACAATAACAAGCGGCCTTAGCAGCATAGCAAGCAAAACAACAAGCCCTCTTGGCACAAAAATAATAGTACACCCAACAACAAGCCCTAGTGGCCCAACAACAACACCAAGCAACCTTAGCAGCATAACTAGCAGCCCTAGTGGCCCAACAACAACAAGCAACCTTAGTAGCACAACAACAATAGCAAGCCCAACAAGCAGCCTTAGTAATACTATAACCCTTATCAAAACATCACTAATACAAACACATTAGGAACATATACGCCTCCACCACCATCACCTTCATAATATCCTACACCACCATACACACCATACAACATCCAATCATACCAAAATCCCACATACAATCCATCTGCCATCCAACAATACGTAACACATGTTCCTCAATCAAACCCACAAGATGATGTAGCATTGCAACTTAAAGCATTAAAACAAGAAATGCATGATATTCACATGGGAAAAATGAAGAAACCCCATACACAAAAAAACCTATGCCCATATCCATTCGATCAAAATATCGCAATGGTACCTTTCCCTCCCAATTTTGAGGTCCCCAAATTTGATAAATACAAAGGGAGAGGAAGTCTTGTAGACCATGTCAAAGAGTTTAAATTCATGTGTATGGAGGTTGCCTATAATGATTCCTACTTGATGTTCCTCTTTCCATGAAGTTTGATAGACCCAACCATTGACTGGTTTTCTCAATTGCCTCCAAGTATCAAAACCTTCCAAGAAATCATCGATAAATTCATAGATAATTTCTCTTTCAATCTTGACATGGACATGAGCCTATAAGAGTTGTACACCCTCAAACAAAACAAAGGAGAATCTTTTGCCAATTTCTTACAATGATGGAGGCAAAGGGATAGTAAGAGCAAGTGGCCAATTCTCGATGAACAACAAATGGGGATCATCATAGCGATTGTTGATCCTGATTTATCCTTCCACTTGAAAATGCAGTGCATTACCACCTATGACAAACTTTTCCCTAGATCCCTTAACATTGAGTGCGCTCTAATCTCACAAGGAAATACTCAAGCATACAAAGACAACCGCCCATCAATTAGTTCAAAAACCAAGCCTCGTGTTTGGGCTAAGAACAAAAACATGACTAATGATGGCATGGTAGATGCTAAGGTGGTTCTAAGAGCTCCTAGGCCAAACACCAATCAAATGAATAACGCTCAACCAACCGTACAACAAACCACATCACCACAAAACAATTAGATCAATAACACTGAAACGTAACAACGATGAACCCCCAACAAGAACAACTATCCAAAGCAAAAATACACACATTTGTTAGAACCAATTGAAACTATCATGAAGAAATTAGTAGAGTCAAACTTGAGAACACTTCCTAATTTCCAAAACTACCAAGAACATAGGATAAACCACCCTGGTACAATGAAAAAGATCTTTGTGACTTTCACAAAATCAAAGGACAAAAAACATCAAACTACATGAAACTAAAGAATGTTATCCAAGATATTATCGAGAATGGAAACATATCTATTGAAGTACCAACTGGTAACCAAGATCTTAAGATATACAAGAACCCCATACCAGATCACAACAAAGGAAACAACAATGGAAAAGGTAAGGATTACACAAATGTACAACATGTCTATTCCAATGTAGTCACTTCCTGTGACAATGTTGTCACCGTTGTCACCATCAAAGGGCCTAGTACAAATTATGGAGTTACCACACAACGTGGAAAATTCACTATCCAACAAGTTTCATCTCAACCTAGGGCACAACCTACTTTGCCAACATCAAGCCCTAGCAAATACAACCTCCTAGATCAACTTAAGAAGACCTTCGCATAAATCTCTATCTTGGAACTATTGATGTTATCCCTCGCACATAGGGAAATCTTAGAGAAAGCTTTATCCTCATCATTTTTCCTTAAGGATATGGATACAGTGCAATTTCAAGCTATGGTATGGAATATCACTATCCCTCACATTCTCACCTTCTCAGAACAAGACCTACCATCTCAACCATCTCATAACCATGCTTTACACCTCAAGGTCATTATCCATAAGAACAAGGTTAAAAGATTCTTAGTAGATGGAGGTGTTGGTCTGAATATTTGCACCCTTTAGTTAGTCAAGAACTTGGGTTATTCAGAAGATGCTATTGAGAAAGAAAAGAGTACAACCATCAAAGCATATGATGATCAAGAGCAGGTATCACAAGGCATCATCACATTGCCCATCCAAGTAGGACCTGTCGTTATAGAGACTACATGCCAAGTGTTAGACCTTGATCTCCCCTACAACATCTTACTTGGCTGACCATGGATCCATGCCCTAAAAGTTGTAGCTTCGACCTATCATCAATGTGTAAAGTTTCCATTTGAGGACAAAGAAGTTACTATCCATGGAGATCCCGAGCCTTTTTACTACTACAAGAACCTTGAGGCTAAGTTTTACAAAATACCCCAAATCCCTAAAAGTGATGAAGGGCCTACACCCTCCTCTTCATTTTTTGACACATCATCCCTTGCATCTACCTCAGAAATAAAAACACCCATCATGTAGACCATTCTCGACAATAAAGCAGTGATCCATAATGATTTTTGTGGAGATTATAAGCTAAAAAAGGACACTTTTGTATTGGGAGAGCTACCTCTTTCTCCCAAATATCATGGGAAATGCACACTTATCAAGAAAGCGGCTAAAACATTAAAGATGGCATCAACCACCTTCACCAAGTGGGGCTATCTAAACAAAGAAGATGTCAATGAGGAGGATATCTCTAAACTACTATATCAAGATGACTGACCCATACCCATTCTACCTATGGAAGATGAAAATAAAGGCTTGCAACTAATGAAGCAGTGGGGGTACAACAAGAATGAGAAGCTGGGTCAAAATGAAAACGGGTTGCTAGAACCCATCGTTCTTGAGAAACATCCAAAGAATCTCAGCCTAGAATATACTACTAGCAAGGTTATCCTTCTTGGAAAAGGTACTTCCGCTAAATGGGTTGAGGCATCCTCTTGGTTACCAAAATCCCGTGATACTGCCCTAGATGACTTCCCTCTCAATGTTTCTAACCTATTTTAGAATAACTCTCTTGATGATATGCACAATATCCTTTGCCCCGAACGATCAACCCAAATAAATAAGCCTAGTATACCCACAACTCATTGACTGGGACCAATGAGGACTGTTGATTTTGGATTTATTCAAAAATGATGAAGTGATCTCAAAATTCATGGGACTTCATGACAACTTACCATGGGTAGATCACAAATCAGGTTTTGATATAGAGCTAGACACACGGGCATACTATGGGGAGATGATTGAATCCTTCAATTGTAAAATTGAAAAAATGTGAATGACATGTAGATCTTTGAGTGAAAACCACAATGTGGCACTTTTTGATCCTAAAATAGTAAAAATAAAGGACACATCTGAGGGTGAAAAACTCTATGAGGTGCCCAAGGTTGAGGGATTCAATCTCCCCCTTATTGCAATTCATCCTAAAAAATCAATAGTGCTAGCAGAGAAAGCCACCCCAATGAATATAGGAACAAAAGAGGCTCCTAAGATCGCCTTTTATGTTGAATCCTTATTAGATGAAGAACATAAAAACCTACCAACATTCCTAAAGGAGAGAAGAACAAACTTTGCATGATCATACACAGATATGGTGGGGTTGGATCCAGAAGTGGTGGTGCATCATTTAGCAGTCTATCTTGAAGCCAAACTGATGAAGCAAAAATTAAGGAAAATGCACCCTTAGATAGCACTCTTGGTGAAACTTGAGTTACAAAAGCTTATTGACGTCAGATTCATCTGACTCATTGACTATCTTGAGTGGCTTTCAAACCTAGTACCAGTTTCCAAACCCATTGGGGACATCAAAATATGCACAGATTTAAGAGATTTAAACAAAGCATGCTTGAAGGATGATTTCCCTCTTCCTAACATTGACATCATCGTGGATTTAATAGCTAGACATGAAATGTTATTGCTCATGGACGGTTTTTCAGGCTATAATCAAATCATGATCGCCAAGGAGGATCAACACAAAAGTGCATTCACTTGTCTGTGGGGAACATATTGTTGGAACATGATGCCATTTGGGTTGAAGAATGTAGGAGCGACCTATCAAAGAGCAATGACCCTCATCTGTCATGACATGATCCACTAAACAGTTGAAGACTATGTGGATGATATTTTGACCAAGTCAAAGAAAATGAGTGAACACATAGAGGTCTTAGGATCCATCTTTGATAGGCTCGAAGAATATAAGGTACGACTGAACCCAAAAAAGTGTGTCTTTGGTGTTACATCAAGGAAGCTTCTTGACTACATCATGTCACAAAGAGGGATAGAAATAGGTCCAAAAAAGGTGAAATCCATCTTAGACATGGAACCTTTGCAAACACTAAAACAAATGAGATGGATACAAGGAATATGTAATCCATTAGAAGGTTCATAGCAACTATCGTGATAAGATCTATCCTCAGAACGCTCGAAAATTGATGTTCATTTAGCCATACACTTTACCAAACTTAATACATTCCAAGTATAGTAAAACAAATGATGCATATGTCATGATCTTTCCATGATTACTAAAAAGATAAATTTTGAATAAATTTTCATTCCAGGTATGCAAAAGTAATAAATTTAATTAACAATAGGATCATTGCAATGATACATATATGATTGACATTTGCATGTCATTGAGTTTCCATAAATTCACTCAAGTTTTCAATTACATGACTAACTCTCATTCAGTACATCTATTTCAATGTTACATCTAATCTTTCTTTTCAATACATCTATTTTGATGTTACAATACAAAATTACAAATAAAATTACATTTACAATTGGGCTTTACAAGCCATTCCAAATAATACATGAATACATTTATAACATTTAAATCTCAGAACCTCAACCGCCGTGATGCCATTGGTCTTCTTGCAAGTTGGGCCAAGAGTGTGATTAAGGTGCCTTTTCCGCCTAACCACAAAGTGCAACAGTTCCCTGGGTTTCTTCCTATCTCGAAGAAATCCCCGGCCTTGCATGAGGAGCCTAGCAACCTGAAACAACAACGCAGGAGGGAACTCTCGATGCAAGCCTGATGCCTATATGCATTCCTAACATGAGAATTACATAATTCTTGCAAACAGGAGGTGGCAGAGACCTATATTCATTTAGTTCTAGGCTTTTAATTCCATCTATTTCAATGGTGCAAGTGCTTGGCCAAGCATAAATAAAATAAAAGATAGTTTTAGAAAAGGTAAAACTATCGTCTCTGTGGGTCCACCTTTGGCATCCTGTCCCGAAAGTTTCTCAAAATACAGTAAATAATGCATTTTTCCATCTAATTTCACATTCGATTTTACACATTTCAAATTTCAACGAAGTTTCACCATTTTCCAATGTTTCCACAAAGAATTGCCAAAATAGCTATATGCATGCAATCAATAGATGGGGTTTCCTTGTACAATTTCAAGTGGGTTTCAATGCAAAATGAAATCAGCTCCAATTCTATTTCTAATTTAAATTTTGATCTCAACAAATAATTATGCTAGTTTTCAGCCAAAAGAAAATTACTCTTTTCATAGAGCTCACTAATTTTGATTGTCTTATAAATATCCTACATTTGCTAAAAAGTTTTCATATTCAGCTGTAACCATAGTCATAAGAGTATTCCGCTAAGTAAAAGGAAAAACAGTGACTCACACATTGTATTGATATTCAGAGTAATAACAGTTTAAGGAAAGAAATACAAGATAAAATTCCAGATTTGCACCAAAACATAAATTTGCTTGTGTCCACAGTTACTTGTATGAATTTAAATCTGATTCATTTCTAGTTTCTAACTTGTGGATATTAAAACTCTCTATTCAGATTTGTATATTTAATTGCTGCAAATGGATATATATATATATATATATATATAGTTATAATATTCATTTATATGAATACAGAGTCATGACAGTCTTAAATCTGAATATTCCTATTGAGCTTGAATACATTACTGTGTTTTGCTGTTTATAAACAATGACAGGAAGTTGTGATTTCTGTAGACAGCAATGATATGTGTGCTAGGTATTATATTTAAACCCATATGTTTATTCATATATGCCAGTGTGTATATATCTTTGTATATGTATTTATACATTTATATTATCTGTGTATTTCTACTAACAGAGAGAACATTTTTTGTGGTATAATAACCAGAACATACAAATGTCAGAACCTGATTATATGCATATATGCATTTATGTATATGTTTGTTTATATATATATATATATATATATATAATTTATATCATATCATAACTTTTTGCACATAGATGAAAGAACTCTGGATTCGATATTTTGAAAACAAAAATAAAAGAGACATATGAAATCTATTGATTCGCAATACCCATGTAAGTTAGGCCCATACCTTCTCATTGTGAGGAGCGCAGGTTGCCCTCACACAATGTTGCCCTCCTCTATGGACAGTTGGGGGGTGTAAACCCCAAACGACAATTGCAAAATAGATAAATTTCGTTGCTGGATTTTAAATTCAAATAGTTTCTACGAATTTCGGAGTTGATACAGGTAAAGACATAATATAAAATAATTATATATATATATGATCAAAAACACATGAGTGTATGTATATAAATATATATATATATATATGTAAATTTATTTGTAGAATTACGGTTCAAGATTGAAAAGCAAACTCAAAAACCACAGTTATTAAAGAATAAAAAGATAAACCCCCTATTCAGAAAGAAGTAAAATTGTGCAAATACTTTCAATGCACTCACAGGAAAGAGACATATTTTCACATCTTTTTCATTCAATTCAAACACTTTGCATTCAATTTCTTCAAAATCATTTTCATAATTCAACAAGATTTGAGAAAAAGAATGAGAAACTAAAGTTTACACTTTCAACTGGAAATGGTCTTCAATCAACTTCTTTCCTTTGCCTCTGTTCAATATGGTTCTCCTAAGCAAGTTTCCTCTTCTCTTTCCTTCTTTCTAGCTGCTTCTCCAGCTCTTAATTCTCCTACTATCCTCAAAGGAACAATTCTCAACTCACTATTTCAAAGATTCAACATCTTCTTGGCAGCCATTAAAACAAAGATTGCGTATTTTATTTTCAAGAAAAGTTTTTCAAGAACCGTTCCTCTCATGGGAACTCACTTCCCATTTAAAATTGCTTTTCCATTCCCAATTTCCTAACCTCATTTTGAAATATAATGGAAAATCAATGATACAATTTCACTTACTTGCATGCAAATTCTATTTCAAAATATTTACTCAACAATAAAAAATAAATATCTCATAACTTAATGTTTAACTAATAAACTTAACACAAAACAAAAGAAGAGTAGCATGCAGATAATTATTTAAATCAAGAATCCATAATTAACTTTTATAATTTACGCTAATCCTTTATTTTACCATGCTTTATTCTAATATTGAATTGTTATTTATTATTTAATTTGCAATAATTTAAAACAAACACACATAAATCTTAGACATTCCTAAATGCAAATATATGAAACTATGTGTGTGTGTATGAAACTAAGTGTGTGTGTGTGTGTAATCAAGAGGTCTTCATTTGTCCCCTGTGAAGAAGCTAATGACCTCTCCTTAATCACACCCTTGGTCTTCGACTTCCTGCAACTCAAGTGCACTCAGGCACACAACAATAATTGAATTAGTATCATATTAAAATATAAATAAAACAATGCATTACATTAATTAAAATGCTTCTACTCTATTTTGCTTCATTTTGCTTCTACTCTATTTTGCTTTCATCATCATATTAATTATTGTTCTACGGGCACATCAAAACATGTTATAAATTCACACAAAAGTCGAGAATTAACCGCATCAAGATTGAGGCAGTGACATATCCTTTCTCACATATTCTCCACGGAGGAATAACATACAAATGGGATGAGAAGTGTGATAAAACCTTCCAACAAATCAAGGACTATCTATTGACACCTCAAGTGCTCATGTCGTTGATACCAAACAAGCCATTGATCTTATATATCTCAACAACATCAACAACACTAGGTGTTCTTCTAGCACAAAATGATGAAAACGGAAAGGAAAGAGCCATTTATTACATCAGTAGGACCTTGGTGGGCTATGAAATGAACTATTCATCCATTTAGAAAGCATGCTTAGCAGTAGTTTTTGGTTCACAAAAGTTCAGACATTACATGTTATCGCATCAAATCAAGCTTATCACAAAGATTGACCCTTTGAAATATTTGTTATCTAAAGCAACTCTCACTGGGTGAATGGAAAAATGGGTAATGATCTTGACTGATTTTGACATAAAGTATGTGGAGTGCAAGGAAATCAAAGGACAAGTGATCACAAACCAACTGGCGGAACCACCTATCTATACAAAGAACCCTTTGATATCTAAATTTCCTAATGAATCAGTGTTCCTTGTCAATACAACAAATTAGTGGAAAATGTACTTTGATGGATCATTTACCCAACATGGATCAGGGGTAGGTATTCTTTTTTATCACCCCTCAAGGTGATTGTATTCCAAATTCATACCAGCTATCATTTCCATGTACTAACAATATTGGGGAATATGAAGCCCTAATCATAGGTCTAAGGATACTAGTTCAATGGCAGATACACGAGTTGAAAGTCTATAGAGACTCACACTTGGTTATCAATCAAGTCAATGACGACTACCAAAAAAAGGATGATAAACTCACTCCTTACAAAAAGATGGTAGAGAGTCATAAGGACCTTTTCATTAATATAAATTTTGAGCATATTCCTTACATGAACAATTGAGCAGCAAATGTCATAGCGATAATTGGATCATTGTTAGACATGCCACACATCCTTCAATGTGAATTCTTGGTAGAGCAACTTCTCATACTAGCTTTTGAAATCCTAAAATTTGAATTTGTGTGTGTCATCATTGGTCCTGGTTCCCCGTGGTATCATGAAATATTCACCTACCTTATCAGAGGAACCCTCCCATCTGATATCACCTCCAACCTTAAAAAGGTCTTTGTTAAGAAGGCATCTTGATTCGTGATCCTAGGTGATACCTTATACTGTTGAAGCATCAAGGGGAAATTACTACGATGTCTTAACCAAAAGTAAGCGTTGACTGCCTTAATAGAAGTACATGAAGGCATTTATGGTTCCCATACTAGTGGTATGACTTTAGCTAAGAAACTGTTGAGAACGAGGTATTACTAGCCAACCATGGAAAGAGAAGCTCATCAATACGTGCAAAAGTGTGTCTAGTGTCAACAACATGGAAATTTGATTCATACTCTGATGTAGGAGTTACAATTGATGGTCACACCTTGGCCTTTCTCACAGTGGGGGCTTGACCTTATAGGAAGGATTACTTCCTTCTCATCTAATGGCCATAAATTCATCCTCGCAGCTACTGAGTACTTTACCAATTTGGTCGAAGCCATCCCTATGACCTATATAACAGAGAAGCAAATATCTAAGTTTATCCTGAATTACCTTATCGGTCATTATGGTGTTCCACAAGCCCTTATTTCTACTAATGAAACACCCTTCAAAAATTAGGATGTGAAAGAGCTATGTCAAAGATTCAACATCCAACATTAGTATTCTACCCCGTATTAGACCCAAGGCAACAATCAAGATGAGGCTACAAACAAGGCCATTCTGAAGATCCTAAAGAAAATGATCAATGAAGTTGGTTGTGATTGGCATCTACAATTAAATCCCACCCTCTAGGCCTATCAAACCAGTATTTGCACACCTACAGGTGCAACCCCTTTCTCCTTGGTATATGGATCAGAATCCATCATACCTATTGAGGTCAAGCTTCCTTCACTACGAGTGTCACTATAGAACCTAATCACTAATGAAGAGTATAGAGTATCTCGGATAATGAGCTAGAATTCTTGGATGAGCGTCCCCTTGACACCCTTAACCACTTGCAAGTATACCAAAATTGACTAAAATGGAGCTATAACAAGAAGATCAAGAGTCGGTCTATCCATGTAGGTGATATTTCTCTCAAGCAGAATCAAAAAAACCTTATAGATTAGGATAGTAAAGGAAAGTTTGAGCTGAACTGGTTAGGCCCATTTTTTATCACAACAAGCTATAGATCAAGAGCATACCGATTATCAACGCCTGAAGGTGAACCCTTGCAGGAATTGACCAATAGCTTGCATCTTAAAAAAAAATTATGCCTAGGCTTGAAGGGTGTAAATCTTAAAAATACAAAAAAAAAATGATAAAAATACAAATAAATAAGAAAAGGATTGAAAATAGTAAAGAAAAAATTGTCCTCTAGTGAAAACCACTTTGGTGGTGCTTTGGGAAAGTACCTTGGTGAAAACCTAGCAAACAAGTGTCTCACATAAATTGTTAGGGTTAGAAATGGCAGATATCTAACAATTAAAGATTTAATTAATAAACAGAGAAACTAAAACACATAGAATAAATCTTAACAGAGAATTTAGCGTGGTTCACCCAATCTGGGCTACATCCACCAAACCCTTTGACCATCCAATACATGGGGTTGGGATGTCAGGTATACCATGGGCTATACAATATATAGCATGATCGGTCATACATACCAACATAAATAAAAGCCTCTATCTATTTTTGGCTCTTTATTCTATGATTCTTTGCATCACATTCATCCATCGCATCATTCATCCTATTTTTTCCATCACCCATCTGCATTTTTATCATAGCTTGATATTGTGAGGTATCAAATCCCCTTTGGTACTACTTGACATATTCCTAAGGTCAGTTTGTGTTGCCTATATCGAGGTAGTTTATTGCATAACACTAGGGGCAAGTCATTATGGATCGGATTGGGTTCTTATATATCTTAAGGTTATATTAAATCTCACAATCCCAAAAACATTCATAAAACATTCATCAAAAATCCAAAACACTTTCAAAATCTAGAAAATCCAAAACATCAAAATCTTGTATAGCCGAAAATCCAAAAACATTCAAAAATTGTAAAGTCAAAATCCAAAACATCCAAAACACATCAAAATACCTAAACATGTCAAAACATCAAAATCCAAAAACAAAACCATGTCAAACTATGTTGTCTTTGAGCTTGAATGTAAGCAAGACATCACTAATGTGCCCCTAAGACACCCTAGGTCAATCCTTTAGGAGTCCATCACAATAAACTGACAATTCATCAAGTGTTCATCTCTCATCAACAATAAGTCAAGTCAGTCGAACTACGTGGTTTTTGTGTGTATAATGTAGGTAAGGCTCATCTTTGATAAGCCCTAAGGCCCCTAAGATAGTCTTTTAGGTTAGGTTCTTGGTCAAATCTGAAAAATCCTAAACATTTGAAAAACTTAAAAAACCCAAAATATTTGGAAATGGAAAACCCAAAACATTGGAAAACCTTGGGAAAACCCTAAACAACCTCAAATAACTGAAAACCAAAACATTCATATAAACTTTCAAAAAGATCAAAAAAAGCCTCAAAAACATTTTCAAAACACCAAAAACATTGAAATATTCCAAAAAATCCAAAACCATCCATCCCATCTCACTTTTACCTGCATTAAACTTCATCCATAATAAATCAATCGTCATCTTCAACCTTTGGTAAAACAAGTAGAAAACAAGTGTCGCAAGTCGTAAAGTGAGAACCTAGAAGTCAAATATAAAGTCTATATGATAGGTAAACAATTCATTGGAGTTTGTATCAATGACCTATCACACACCTAGTCCTAATCAAAACATCTGATAAACATGTCCTAGGATGCATCCTTCCGATAATAGGCATCAACATTAGAAATCACCTTAGCTAGATGTTAAAATTGGAAAGAGATATAGATAACACTAATTGTTTGTCTTTGATATTTTATTATGATTTATCTTATTTACCCATTTTGAGGACCTCTTGATGATGTCAACAATGATTTAGAGAGAAAGGATTGGGGCATCAATCATTATCTTTCATTTGTTGTACTTGTGGGTATTCTTGTAAAATAATCTTGGCATATACTCGCTTAATTGTGTGTAGGGAGGTTGTTTGGAGTAGATTGTTGACTATTGCATATGTTTTGGTCCAATATATTATAAACTACTAAAATACATTCCAACGAGGTTTTTGTATGTCGAGGTGTGAGCAAGAACTATCCTATCTGTTTGCAGAGTCAAAATCCATGTCACTAGATACAACGTTATCCTGGTTATCAATACCATGATGCATCATGTCTATGTATTATATCAAAAATAAGGAATGACAAAGAGTCCCAATCCAAGATATAATCAAATCATCCATCTCTCATTACCATATCTAATAAAGTATCAAAGAATCATAGGCTTGTTGGACTTTTGAATCAATCTCGAAATCAATGCTTAATCCATCCATCATATTCTTTTGATTCTTCTATCTTTACTAACGATTCTATCCAAGTATTGAATTTGCGTGATATATCAAAATGTACATAAGGCTACCCATGGCCAATGATTTTATATACATCATCAAATCTATCTACATATAACATCTGAGCTTTCTAGTCCTCTTTGAGTTGAATCAATATTAAACCTTTGTTGAGAGATCAACCCAAAATTCAAAATTTTTGCCTGATCTCTCGAGGGGGCAAGGTACCAGCTTAATTCCTTTTGTTGGGGCAATAGTGGGGCATCCAAAAAATCAAGAATTTTTAAATTTTTGATCTGAGCAGTAGTTTAATCTGAAAAGCGCCAATCTTTGAACCAACATAACAGGTACCTTGCTTCAAAGAGGAGCAAAATGTAGACACTCAAAAATGTCCTGAATGATATCATGCACTTGAATCTGATATACTAACACCGTTTCATCCTAAAACCCATCCTCTTTTCTCCTAATTGATTAAATTAGCCTAGTTATTTAATTAACCACATTATTTTCATCTATTAACCTAATTGACCTAATTAGGTTAATTCACCCCCTCTTGCACTAACCTTTCGTCCTATTAAATTGGATAAATTAAATTATTTAATTTAATCCCTAATTCATCTTATTTAATTAAATAACCCTAAGCTATTTAATGAAATATCATATCACATCCCCCTTTTCATTAAATCATTTATTTAATGAATATTATATAATTCCCCTAATTTGCATAATTGAAACTTTGTTTTAATTATCAAATTACTAGTTAAATCTAATCCTTCCACTTGCAAGGGAATATTCCTTGTTTGCACATTGCTCCAAAATGGAATATTCCTTCCCCTTTTGCACATTAAAATTTGGTTTTAATTAACTAAATACTAATTTTTCCTCACCCATGAGAATATTCTCTCTTCGCTTATTTAAAAAAAGGAATATTCTTCCTTATAACAAACTTTCACAAGATTCTTGAGCAAGCTTTGAAAGTGTGCTTCTTTGCATGACTATAAACCATTGATTAAACATCAACTTGTATTCTCAACCCTTGATGAGAATCCATGATCCATGCCTCCATCTTCCTTTCATCTCGACCATTGATTGATTCTTTCAATCTTGACCATCGATTTCTCATTTGCTCTCCTATAAATAGATCACTATTTGGAGACAAATGGATCCACCTTTTTAGAGCAAACTTATACTATTGAAAACCACTCTCATTCACACTCATGTTTTACATTTGTTAAGCATTTTAGGTTAATTTTCATGCATTATCAACTTAGCTTCCATTAATGGCTTCCATGGTAACCTAAGTTGCACCCATTTAGCATATTTTTGAATCTAGGGTTTGCATATTTAAAGCTTGCATACATTTAGAATAGATTTTCATATACTCACATCGATCATCTTAGCTTTTATCATGTTAATTTAGCTTTCATCATGTTTCACATACACATCTCATTGGTTTCATTAGTTTTCTTCAATAAAACTAATTGAAACAAGCTCATTATCCAAGGGATTGGGAAAGGGTCACCATTCCACATCAATGAACACCAGTCCCCCAGTAGGATAAGTTTCAATGTCTTAGAGTATATATTTATCGAACTTTCATGTTTTAGAATGATAGTTTTAATGGCTTCTTCACTTTTTTTAAATTGAATGATCTTATTGGGACTGATGCTTAGTGGTTTGGTTATGCTTCAAATCCTTATGGATCAAGTGTAGTTAACCTATACTACATCATCAGTCACACTAGTTGTCTCTTTTCCCTTGGACAAAAGTGTGGTTGAATTTGCCTTGCTATCAAAAAATTGGCAATATCAGCATACTCGGGTATATGGACATTTAGAGAAAATAAGTGTTCATTTGGAAATGAACCATCCACCACTCCTTTAGTTGATTGTGTTAGCAATATTGACAGAAAATCTACCACTACATTTGCCTTACCAAGTTTTTCCACTATGGTAATATCAAATTCTTGTAGAAGAAGCAACCATCTTACCAATCTAACCCCAACTACTGGCTTGTTCACCAAATATCTGATTGCTATTGGTCTATATGGATAAAGATTGAATAACTAGTAATATAGTGCCTAAATTTATTGATATCATACACCACTACAAGCATCTCATTTTTGTAACAATATAGTTCAACTCAGCTCCTTGAATATTCTTGATAATGTAGTAAATTGCATACTCTTTATTACCTTCTTTTAGAACCAAAACTGCTCCAATAGGAAAATTTGAAGCATCTGTATGTATATGAAAAGGTAATTTCCAATTTGGTCCCCTCAAAATGGGGGCTTGAGTCAGGGATTTCTTTATCTATTCAAAAGAGTGTTGAAACTTTGATGTCCATTCAAATTCAATATCCTTACTTAGCAAAACAAATAATGGTGCAGTAATTTTACTAAAATCTGTAATAAACTGCTTGTAGTATCCTACATGACCAAGGAAACTTTTGATATCCCTCTAATTTTGTGGATCTGGTAAGGTAGATATAATTTCTATTTTATGTGGATCAACATGAATCCCTGCACTGGATATGAAGTGCCCTAATACTATGCCTTGTGCCATCATCATAAAACACTTTTCATTGTTGAGTGACAAGTTGTGTTCTTTACATATTTTTAACACCTTTTCTAGATTGTCAAGTGCTTCCTCATAGGTTTCACCATATGTAGTGAAATCTTCCATATATATCTCCATACAGTCAATGTGCATAGTCAGAGAAGATGTTGAGTACTGCCCTTTGAAAGGTAGTTGGCATTACACTAGCCAAAGGGCAAAACAAAGTAGGTGTAAGTCCCCCAAGGACATGTGAATGTAGTTTGTCCTGATCTTCTGGAACAATTTTTATTTGATTGTAGCCATTGAAACCATCTAAGAATGAAAGGTACTTCTTCCCAGCTAGAGAATCAAGCACTTGATCTATGAAGGGAAAAGGAAAGTGGTCCTTCCTAGTGGCTACATTTAGCTCCATGTAATCTACACAAACTCTCTATTTTCCACCTTTCTTAGGAATAATTACCAAATATGAGACCCATTCATTATTAGATATGGTATAGATAAAACTTGCATTTAGAAGCTTTTAAAGTTCAACTTTCACTGTCTCTCAAAGTAGGGTTCATGCATCTTTAAGGCTACCTAATGGTCTATAACCATCATTGATATAAATCTTGTGCATACATAAATTAGGATCAATTCCTTTCATATCATGGTAATCCCATGCATATGATGTTGAGTGTGCCTGCAACACTATGTGCAAAGAATTATGTTGTTCTATAGTCAAGGCATTGTTTATGTTTAGCATTATTCCTGACAATACTTCTAATTCCTTGGATGATTCTTGCACAGATGAGAGATCAAGGCTTGGAATTATCGGTACACACTATTATGGCAATAAGCAATAAAAGATTTGAGATATCTCTTCTAAGGAATTGGTGGGTATAATACTTTGCAAGGGGTCATGTAAACATGTGAGACAATCCTTTTGTTGCACGCTCTTGCCACAATCATTTTGGATTATGTGAGCAATGAGCTCATCTTCATCTGAGTCATCCAACAAAAGGTTGCGTTCTATGGTCATCAATTTCTGCAGAAAATAGTTATCTTCCTCATCCAAAGTGGGCTAGATAGTTTGCTCAAGATCAACATAAGGTTGTGTTAGAGGATAGAGAACCAACTTCTTGGTGATTGTCCCATTAGATATTATCATATTGCCAAACCTACTACCTATGAATGCATTGGTTGTAGCTAACCAAGGTCTGCCTAGGATGAGTGGGTAGCCTGAAAGATTAACCATTGGCTTTAAAACTATAAAATCAACAAGATATTCCCAAGAATCCAATGCAATAACTAAGTATTCAATGATTCCTTCAGGCTTGATTGTTGACCTATCAACTAGTTGTAAAATAGTTTGTGTAGGTCTAAGGTTGGCTAATTGAAGTAACTACATTGTTTCTTTTGTTTCGGTCCTTGTTAGCTCTATTATTTGTTTAATTTTAAGTTGTTTATTTTAGTCTCACTCCTTGTGAGACTCATTTTGTTTTCCTTCATGGTTGCTATGTAATGGGTCTGATCCCTTCCCATATTTATCTTAATCAAAACTTTTAATGTCTATCTTGTTACATCCCTTTGCCTAAAACCATGCATTACTTGTCCCCTCCTCTCTTTTCGGATTTTTCTTGGTTTGCAACTAGGAATTTTATGTCTCCTTTAGCTGTTTATTATCTTGACGATGGATCATGGAGTGTGCTTTGAAAAGTTGATACAAAAACTCACACAATCTAATCTAGAAAATAATAGCAATCAAAATTATGGATTGTGGAAATATGATATCTAATGGGTCCAAATATTAGCTTATTTTTTGTTACTTTCATACATACTTTGAGACACTTTTAAATATATTTTCCAGATAATGCTCCTATATTGTACTATCCTTTCATACTTATTATGCAGACTTGAACCTAAAATATAATGATGGAAATACAGTTATGACATAATCAGTATTTCATGGTTTATATGTAGATATGCATGAATGTGGATGGAATTCTATGTTTTAATTGTGATAGTTAGACTTGTGTACATGTTTTGTGAATTAACCATTTTGCATCATCTTCTCTTGACTAATTCACAAAAGGGCATGATTGAATGTCTCAATATCGCTTAGCCAAATGATATTGTCATAATTAGCTCCCTCAATGGTACAAATAAGGGCTTCTCTTTCCTTCTTGGCCCTCAGGTAGCACTCATTTCTGATCACTGACTTCATTGTAGTCATCTTGAGATGCACCATCCTGGCACAAAAATTCCAAACAATAGACTCGTATAATGTTGGAGGGAAAACATAGTGAGCACATAGGTTCCATAGTTTAAACCTGGTAGCTTTGATACCACGTGTAACATGCCCATTGTTCTTACTCATAAATTTTTCTATGTTTTACCCACTAGTGAATAGTTTATGCATCAAACCTAATGAGCAATAGAATATTATCATATTGCCAAACCTACTACCTATGAATGCATTGGTTGTAGCTAACCAAGGTCTGGTTAGGATGAGTGGGTAGCCTGAAAGATTAACCTTTGGCTTTAAAACTATAAAATCAACAAGATATTCCCAAGAATCCAATGCAATAACTAAGTCTTCAATGATTCCTTCAGGCTTGATTGTTGACCTATCAACTAGTTGTAAAATAGTTTGTGTAGGTCTAAGGTTGGCTAACTGAAGTAACTACATTGTTTCTTTTGTTTCGGTCCTTGTTAGCTCTATTCTTTGTTTAATTTTAAGTTGTTTATTTTAGTCTCACTCCTTGTGAGACTCATTTTGTTTTCCTTCATGGTTGCTATGTAATGGGTCTGATCCCTTCCCATATTTTATCTTAATCAAAACTTGTCATGTCTATCTTGTTACATCCCTTTGCCTAAAACCATGCATTACTTGTCCCCTCCTCTCTTTTCAGATTGTTCTTGGTTTGCAAACAACTCACACACAATCTAATCTTGAAAATAATAGCACCAAAATTATGGATTGTGGAAATATGATATCCTGATGGGTCCAAATATTAGCTTATTTTTGTTATTTTCATACATACTTTGAGACAATTTTTAGATATACTTTCCAAATAATACTCCTATATTATACTATCCTTTCATACTTATTATGCAGACTTGGACCTAAAATATAATGATGGAAATACAGTTATGACATAATGAGTATTTCATGGTTTATATGTAGATATGCATGAATGTGGATGGAATTCTATGTTTTAATTGTGATAGTTAGACTTGTGTACATGTTTTGTGAATTAACCATTTTGCATCATCTTCTCTTGACTAATTCACGAAAGGGCATGATTGAATGTCTCAATATCACTTAGCCAAATGATATTGTCATAATTAGCTCCCTCAATGGTACGAATAAGGGCTTCTCTTTCCTTCTTGGCCCTCAGGTAGCACTCATTTCTGATCACTGACTTCATTGTAGTCATCTTGAGATGCACCATCCTGGCACAAAAATTCCAAACAATAGACTCGTATAATGTTGGAGGGAAAACATAATGAGCACATAGGTTCCAAATTTTAAACCTACTAGCTTTGATGCCACGTGTAACATGCCCATTTTTCTTACTCATAAATTTTTCTATGTTTTACCCACTAGTGAATAGTTTATGCATCAAACCTAATGAGCAATAGAATTTTTGTTTTCAAAAATAAAGATAACATGCACGTTTGAAACAAACACTATTCCAAACTTTCCATTGCATTACGTTCTAATATCAACATCTTTCCAAAGTATCGATTTCATATTAAATAATCTCAAGTTTAACTTTTCATGTTTACAATCTTCCATATAAATGGATATAAAAATACATAGCTCTTTTGAGCTTTCTGGCAGTAGAAATACATATGGTCTAGGTAGTCCCCTTTCGAATCTTGGCCACTGACTAATGAGGAGAAGCATCACTCAAACACTTTTCCACCAACCACAAACTTATTGCATTTCCCTGCACATCTACCTAACTGGTAAGATGACCCTACCCTTCAACGAAGAGATTGGTTTGGTAACCTCTTAATCCTAACTTTCTTGAGTTTGGTGTTGTTTCCTACATATCTAGAACTTTTCCATATAGTGGCTACAACCTACATGTATGAAAATCTCAGACTAGCATGCATAACTGGATCACAGTGATTTGGCATTGTAAACAGTGGCAACTTACACTACTTTGGCCAAATAATTCATCACTTAGTTACTTTGAGTGAGATTAATCCTATTCACACACCTTCTTAGCTCAATTTGTTAGGACCACACATATTCTATGCATAGGCTATCCCCTTCATTAGATTATCCTAACCCCAAGAATAACCTATATTCTTTTACTAATACATTTCAACTAAAGTAATTCAACTTCACAAACTCCTTAATAATTCAAACTATAACTATATAAGCTTTAACTCAAGCTAGCTTATAGTAAACACTCAAACACTCATTCCTACATATATAATATGCTAATATAACCCATTTTTTGGATTTACAAACAACTAGGCTCTTAAAGCATCTTTCGAACTTATCAAGTAGAATATAAATACATTCATAATTAAGCATCTAAATTTCCTCTTTCTATCCAATTCAAACAAAACATATGAAATCATGCAATATTTTCAACTTAAAATATAAAATAGAGTAGAACATTAGCATTCTTGTAATTAGAAAGCTCCCATTGATAAATATGGATTCCTAGCATAGCCTTCACCAAAATCATCTTGCAACTCCTTCCAAACTCAGCTTTTCACTAACTTCTATCTTCCCTTGACAAACTCTCACAATGAAACTCACTCTATCCTCTCTAAACTCACTCTCAAAATTCTCACAAACTCTCAAATTAGAAATGCAATAGAGTAACTCTAAGAAATTTGGAAAATAATAATGCAATTATGCATCCCATAAGATGGAGAATGCTCCCCTATTCATACAAAAACTTGAGCACTCCAAGGCTACAAACAAGCTCACATTCTTGCCACTTCTCACACTCAAAGGTTCGACTCAGGTAGCATGATTCAAGGTGGTAGATTTAAAATGATGACTAAATTCATATGCTCAACCAGTCGTTATATCCATATGACAGCAGAGTGATTTACTCAAAAATGCAAGGTTAATGTTTCCACAGGTCAACTCTTCTTAGCCAGCTTCTAACTTGACTATTTCTCGCATTCTACTTTTCCTCATATGCTGGAGATGTAATGCAAAATAGACTTCTAAAAGGTATGCATAGTTCATAATTTGGTGCCACATAAAATGTCATGCACCCCTATTTATTTGGTTGTTGTTTCGAAAAAGACTAGGTCAAAGTTCTATGTGTTTGATATTAACTTTACCCTCATAAAATTGATTAAGTCTTTCCAGATTATTGCCACACCCCATCTTATTGTTACTAATTTACTTTTACCTTTATAAGTAAATAGGATGGTAAATGCAATCATGATTTTGATATAAATGGAATACTGAAATAGGTATTAAGGTATTATTGCCTTGGAAGAGTAATTATGTTTACCTTGATGATGAACATGTATTACTATATGTATATTCTTAAGTTTTATGATACATATGGATTTATTATGAATGTCTAACTACTATTGCAAATGTGTTGAGCCGGTTGCAGGGACAGGTTCAAATCCTCTAAGTGGAGGGGAAGTATCACTCAGGAGAAGTGATTGGTTGGATAACCCAAAATGAAACCTATCTGAGCTACACACACTCACAATAGAATGCTTGAGTCAAGTTATAGTGTTGTGAATTGGTAAGTCATCCTTAGCATGATGTGTTTGCATTAGTAAGGGTCTTGGTTGTTGTTGAGTGCATTCTTGTATGATGTTTATATGTGCGGAGCTTATGAGTTCTTCTTTATGTTACTATGCTTGATTGTATGGTGGAATGAGTGTTTGAGATATATGCCTATATGCATATATATTCACATGTCGATAAATGCGTATGTCGGATATAATGGGATGTCCACATGAGTATGTCGACATATGTGTAATTATGCATATACGTGTATAGATGTTAATATAATATTGTATGAGGACATAATCATATGGTCATAGTCATTCGTGTATTGAATGGACTATTTGATCATCGTGTTCCTATGGAATTTATATGTGTGAGTGTACGTATATATATATATATATTTACACGTAAGCATTAATGCTTATATTGAGGTGTATATTATATATGTGTATATAGGTACTACATATATATACATATATAGTGTGTGTGTGTGTGTGCTTTTATATTTAAGGCTGGTTCATTTGATAAATAAAGACCGATTATTATAAATGTATAGCGCATGATATAGCTTGTGATATATATATAAGTATCATTTTGAATATGGTATTATTGTGAATATATCATTTAGTCATAATTGTTCGATTATCAAATGGATTATTACTTTATTGCTTTGAGCGATATGTATATATATGTCTGGATACACACACACACATGAGCATTAATGGTTATATAGAGGATTGTGTGTGTGTGTATATATATATATATTATCAGTATTATGTGAATATTAACTCTTTTGTATTTCATTCGTATATCAAATATATACATATTTGATTATCATGTGATATATATATATATGCATGTATGTATATGTATATGTATGTATATATATAT
>VDFB02163967.1:0-18330 GCA_007258455.2 Sequoia sempervirens
ATGGATCTGTCAAATTTCTTTGAGGAAACAAACTTAAAAGACCAAGATGTATGGAAGGATAAGATAGCTCAATATCTATTGATGATCCTTGATAAAATTAATGATGAAGATGAGGTGCTCGAAAAAACACATGTGCAGCTTGGGCAGATCTTTGAACTTGAATATGCAATGAAAGATTTTATAAACAATATAGAAACCTATGCAAAGATAGAATATTGAACATGTGTTGAAGATTAATTTGTTCATAGTCAAGTAAGGAGTGACAGAGTACTAAAGTTTTGCAGTCATGGGTGCATTATCATGGAGCATGAACCTTGAACATGTCTGAGATGATCACGGGCACTTGTTGGAGACTAACGGATTGTGGTGCAGCCATTGGCGAATTAATAATTCTTTATGTTTATGTTAATCAAGTTTTAGTTATCAAATGACATACCTTTTTGTAATGGGTATGTAGCTTGTTGCTTCTCATATAAAAGGGAAACCAAGGCCCAATTTTTATATCATCATTATCATCATCATTAGTAGTAGATACGTTACATTAGTATAGCATATTCCATCCATCCATTTCCATATCTTAGATACTTCTGCTATTAATTTACATCTTTTGAAGCAATATAATGGAGAATATTGTTTATAATTGGTGATTTACTTCCAGTGTTCAACTGTTGTGTTAATATTGATTCTTATGTGTTGTTATGCTGTCTCCAAAGTGGTTCTCTTAAGTTATTCAAATTTATACAATTTTTCAAGACACATTTGTTGTTGTTGTGTGATTGTTTTGATTGGGTTCTAGTTAGAGTGAATTAAAATCCTTTCAAGTAATTCATTTTAATTGGTTCCTACAAGGGATTGAAATCCTTTTAAATTGGTTATTCTGATTGGTTTCCTTCAAGCTAAGAATTAAAAATCCTTTCATGCTATCACAGTAATTTGGGAGGATAACAATGAGATTCATAAAGAAGAGTACAGTAACCAACAAACCTACATGTTTGTACAAGGTGCAAACATCTAAAGTGCCCAACAAATTAGAGTTAAGCTAAGAAATAGATTCACCCACCTTACACATCTATCTCCATAATTATAACATATACTCGACTCCATTCACCCAATAGGATTAGGCACTAGTCATACTTAGGACATTTTATACAAACTTTACTTGAATACACTTGTTTCTTGGAACATCTACAGTAGGAACTAGTTAGTAGCCTTGCATCTTGTTAGAGTAATTAAGTTTTAACTTAGGGGAAATTATTTTTTATTAGTTTTTCCCGTATTCTAATATTGGGTGGTTGCTCACCCATTTGGCTTTTTTCGTGGCCTTATAAGCTTGTATTATAATGTATTTTATTATCTTGGTTTTTAATAAAGCTTATCACATATTTGGTAATTTTATTTTCTTGGCTATGAGGGTTGAGTTGTAGGTTGTTCTTGGGTAATTTGGATCTTTGCTCCAACATGGTATCAGAGCACATCTTTTGCCCTTCCTTTCGCTGAGGATTTTTTCCAGTTGGCGAGCTTGAAAGCTGAGGTGACTGGTGTTTTGGCAGACCTCCATGTGGTTATCCTACACCTTTATCGAGTTTTCTATTGTGCATATTTTGTGTGGTTAAATTTAGCCTTTTTTAAGGGACGTAGAAGGTTTATCACACATTTGTCTTGGTAGGCCAATTTGATTCTCTATGAAGATCTGAATTCTTTTGCCCGGTAACTAGAGCCTTTGATTTTCTATTTGGAGGGTGTGATTCTACCTTGTGGAAGCTCGATTTCTTTGTAGAGGTGGATATTTTTTTCCTTGTTGGTTTGTGATTTTTTTGTTGGCTACATCGAATCTATAGAAGAGGCCATGATTACTGCTTGGAATTTTTTTGCTGGGAGGTGCTGAAATTTTCATTTGTTGTTGGGCATTTTGAAGTCAATATTTTTCATTTTTTTGCATTAAGAGGGAAAACTTTCTTGAGGCTGTGTGGTTAGAGGGTGAGTTTTTTTTATGAAGACCTAATTTTGATTGAAGAGAGACCCCATTTCAATATTCTATAGAAGTGTTTTATTTCATCTCCAAGGCGTGACTTTGTTGCAGGCTACATATTGCCTCTTGAGGATCGATATGTATTAGTGAAGGGAATGTGAAAATCTACGCTTGAATTTGATGTTCAAGAGGCTATGATTTTGTAGTGGTGGCACAATTTTTTTTGTATTAAAGGTCCATTCAACCCTTTTAGGCTATTGAGGGGTGATTTGTAGAAGAGGGAACAATTTCCCTATTTGAAGGAGGCCCATTTCTCTACCCTGAGGCTTTGTGCTGAGAATAAAAAATGATAAAATTTTGGTCACTTTGATCGAGTGTTGAATTGGATTGTTGCAAGGGTTTTTCTAATCATTTGATCGGCTATTGAAGCAACAGTGGTTTGCAGCATTTTTGTGCCCTTTGCAAGGTCTTAGGTGGGAAAGATCACTATATGCATCTAATCTCCTTCTATGATTTTGTACTGTTTGCAAATTTAGGGTTCTTTTCCTTCTCGTGAGCATGTGAAAAGTTTTCAAACTCACTATGAAATTTATCCCACATTGTTGGGAAAATAGTTCTAAATAGGCTTTTTATTGCCTAGCACCCTCAAGCAGAGTGTGAGAAAAGGCTCACATGATCAGTGAAAGGCCTCACTCGCGTGGTACCTTGTGAGGGCTTTCATAAGTTCTTGTGGATTGGTGGCATGAGCTAAGTCTTGGTGGATTTGAGGAGGCTTGTTATTGTAATTTAGATATGTTTGGAGGCTTTTATTTATCATCTTTGGATTTTTTTTATTTATATGTTTCCAAATATTTTGAGTTTTTCATCTTTCGGTAGAGTCCCTGATTGGTTGGTGACATCATCATACTTGGCAAAGGAGACGCATGGATAGTTTTCATAGACTCATTTTGTTTTGTTTTCTTCTCTCTTTTGGAGAGGGGTTTTTCCCCACAGGGTTTTTCTCCTTTTCTCCAGTTGTGAGAGATTTCATTTTTGCATCTTCATTCTCCCTAAGTTTCCCTTAAGGGGGGGTGTTCGACTAATTAAGTTTTAACTTAGGGAAAATTATTTTTGATTATTTTTTTCTATATTCCCGTATTGGGTGGTTGCTCACCCGTTTGGATTTTTTCATGGCTTTATAAGCTTGTATTATAATGTATTTTATTATCTTGGTTTTTAATAAAGCTTATCACATATTTGGTAATTTTATTTTCTTGGCTATGAGGGTTGAGTTGCAGGTTGTTCCTGGGTGATTTGGAGCTTTGCTCCAACACATCTACTTCACACCCAAGTGCCATTGTGAGTAGATTTCCTAAATTAGAGACCATATTTAAACCTTCAAATATACCTTATCATTTAGATACACTCGCCTAGGTTTAGCAAAGTGTAAAGAGCAGGGGGTTATCAATCATATTTACTCCATTCATTGGCCAAAAATGTACTAAGAGATTGGCACCCTCCCAAGGTTCAAAACCTACATTTTTGAGACCTAACAGAACTAATAATGAAAGCAATGATTTACATTACTTTAGCCAAATATTTTAATAATAAATAAATACATTCCAAAAATGATAACATGTGTCGAATGTTCACACACATCTTTCTCAAATTGGTTATCGACAGTTAAATTTCTTATGCAAATTTAAATTGTATGGATATCAAATCTATATCCACCTCAAGGGTGAGGTTTTATTCAATTTCATAAGGAATTTAACACTATTGACCTTAATTATCAGTCTCTCTTTTCAAAATTATAATGTGTAGAAATACACTCATGCACACACCTATATGTGTGTGTGTAAATTTATAACCATAGACTCGTGCTAACATACAATATAGGTGAATTACATAGTAAGTAATTACATATGTATATAATTTTATATACATAAGTACCAGTGTAATTACTTATTTACCCCTTTTAATTATAACATAAGTAATTTATATACAAATAGTAAATAGGTTACTAGGGAATTATTCCTTAATATACTATTAAATCCAAATTCTCACAAACAACTATGTTCTAGAAACAATCTTTTGCCAAATCAAGATGCAATTGATTGCCATAATACCCTAGTATATTCATAACAAAGTTGTCATTATCACCAATGATTTAAATGAAGTTTTTTTTTTCACAATATAAGTTCTATTGAAAAAACAAATGTTTAACACATAATCATCACAATATTTTCTTTCTAAAGATAACTATATAAAAAAAAACATAGTAATTTCACATCATAACATCACTATCTATGTTACAAATCTTCTCTAGTTAAAACTTAATTTATTGCATAATTTGACTCAGAAACATGTCCAAGTTAATAGAGTATCATTATTAATTGAAAAAGTCTTCAAATTTTGTTCTTTTTGACTTCAAAGGTTGAGGTGTCCAATATAACCTTAATTGATGTTACAAGGTCTAATGACCTAATATGGTCTCAATTAACAAAACGTTAATAAAATAAACTTTCATTCAGTTATAAAAGTCATAACATAATTAAACAGAGCACCTTTTAACACTAGACTAATAATGATATAAGATACAACATTTCTCAATAAGATAAAATGTAAAACTTGAAACTATTGGACCTATTTGATCTCATGGCAATGTGTTGGATAAATGCAATAATAGTGGTTTATACGATCTCACAACTTTAAAAATACTTTATAGTATAATCATAACCCACTCAGTTACCCAACAATTCATTGAATGTATGCAAAAACAATAATCTATTCGGTCTTATAGTATTCCATATATTGAATGCAATATAATGACCTATTCAATAACCCAATAATCCTTAGATTGTAGAAAATAACATTGACCTATTCAGTCACAAAATATGCCACAACATGTTTGCAACAATAGTAACCTATATGATCACATGAAATTTTGCACAAAATTTGCAATAACAGTGCTCGCTATTTGGTCATGTAGAATTTTGTAAAATATTTACAATAAAAGTGGATCATTTGGTCCCGTACCATATAGGAACAGCTAATAGGGAAATACCTCTTCTTTACAACAACCAAAATAATAATACCAAGCTCTTATGTTTCTATTCTAGCCTCTTCCCCAGCTGTGTGTTCTCTTTCCTTCTTCTCTTTTCTCTTTTATCTCCATCTCTTTCACTTCGAGCTCACATTAACTCCCACTTCACTCAATTCGAGCCATGAAATATGGCATTAAATTTGGTTTGTTCTAGATATACCACTTGAAAAGGTAGTAGTATTGTTATTAATATTTGTTTAATGCAAGGGACACTCAACCTCGAAGTTGCAACTAATCCTGTACGCTTCTCCAAATGTATATATATTTTAAAACAAGACTTTATTATTATTAATGTCTATATATAAGCACAAATATATATAGGGTATGCACAATAACATGGGGAACCAAAAATTAGCCACCCAAAATTTGGGCCCCCCAATGACCATAATGTGAGTGTGTTATAATTTTCTCACATTATGGTGAGTTTTCATAAAAATA
The DNA here is from genome assembly GCA_007258455.2 of Sequoia sempervirens. NCBI lineage: Eukaryota > Viridiplantae > Streptophyta > Pinopsida > Cupressales > Cupressaceae > Sequoia > Sequoia sempervirens. The sequence goes on from VDFB02163967.1 coordinate 5,493, forward strand.
AATAAAACATGCATGGAGAATTTCAATAGGAAGAGATGGGGAGAGCTATAGAAAGAGAGAAAAAGAGAGATAAGGGGAGATAAAGGAAGGGAGGGAAGGAGGGATAGAGAGAAACACATACAAATAAATATAGACCAAAATGCAAAGAAAGAGAGAGTGAGAGAGAGGGAGGAAATGAGAGGTAGAGAGAGGAGAGAGAGAGAGGTAGTTTCCACCCTAAACTCTCCATCGTCAATAATAAATCCTAGGACCTAAGCCCTAAACCCTCCATCATTAATCATAAATCCTAGGACCTAAACCCTGAGGCCTAAACCTTAAACATTATATGCTAAACCTTAATTCCTAGGCCCTAAACCTTAAACCATGAATAATTTAGAGAGAGAGGAAGAGAGGGAGCTTGGGAGAGGGAGAGGGAGGGAGAGAGGGGGTTAGGGGGGAGGGAGGGAGGGAGAGAGAGGTAGAGAGGGAGAGGTGAGAGAAAGGTACCTGTAGAATCTCAACCCTACATCATGAACCCTAAACCCTAAAACCTTTAAACCTTAATCCCTAAACTCTAAACAATATACACTAAAACTTATATTATAAACCCTAATTCCTATGCTCTAAACCTTAAACCCTAGGCCCTAAACCCTAACCACTAAACCATAAATCCTAACACTAATAATTTGTAATACTAAAGTATTAAAAATTAAATTTAATCCCTAAACCCTCCATCATAAACCCTAAACCCCTAAGGCCTAAACCCTAAACACTATTGCTAAACCCTAAAACCTAACATTAATAATTTAACACTAAAACCTAAAAAAATAAATTTAATCTCTAAACCCTCCACCATAAACCATAAAATCTCAACCATGAATAATTTAGAGAGAGGGAGAGAGAGGGAGGGGTATTGAGGGGAGAGAGATAGAGAGGTGTGAGAGAGAGATATATAAGGAGGGAGGGAGGGACAAAGAGGTAGTGAGGGGAGAGAGATAGAGAAGTGACAGAGAAGAAGACAAGGAGAGAGAGGTGAGATAGAGAGAAATATAGAGGGAAGGAGGGAGGGAGGGAGAGGTAGAGAGGGAGAGAGAGAAGGAGGGAGAAGGTAGAGAGGGAGAGAGGGAGAGAGAGAAGGTGATGGAGAGAGAAGATATTTTTCCTTCACAAGAACATGAGTGTTATAATGTGCTTGTGTTATGAAAACCTAAGCCTTATGGCATGATCATGTTATTGTCTACCTTGGGAATTTCCAACTCTTAGGGTTGGATTGACATTTCAACACCCAAAATTGTGTGTTTTCAAATTGTAAAAAAATTGACACAATCTCGAGCATGCTCTCCATCAGGTTTGCACATGTTTTAATGTGAAGTAAAGAAATGACATAGTAACATTGAGCTCTCTCTTTGATTTCTAACCATTTAGTTTTTTCATGTTTCAAATATGTTAAGATTTTGATCTTTTTTATTCTTAGTGTCTCCATTTTTTTTCAAAAACCTACATATGGTATTCTTGGCTTGATTTTTTAATCATTCGTAAAAATTTCAAACAAATTAGATTATAAGAAACCATATACAATCTATACATAGTAAAAAATATATTTATTTATTTGTGATTTCTTTCCTATAAAATTTGGGGATAACACACTTAATTTTTTAATTTTTAGGATGTGCCCATTTTGAAAATTAGTAAGAAAATCATATATTCATTAAAAAATTAGCAAAAAAAATGGACATAACTAAATGGTTTTAGCTAATTTATCACTAAAGAAATTTTTTAAATACTAAAAAAAGTTAATATTTTAGGGGTAGCACACTAGACACTATGTTATGTTGTTTTGACAGAAACAAAGCACTTTATGTGCTCCCTCTTTTTGAACCCCTTAATATCCACCATTTAAAAAAAAAAAATAGTTTAGAAAGTAGATTCAAAGCATTGTGACTTGTGTTCTTGTTGCATCTTCAAACTTTGATCATAACTATCTTCAATTTCTCATCCAAGATTAGTATTTTCTAATTTTAGAAAAGGGGACATTTAAGACCACTTTTCAGTCCCCCATTTCCATACACTTACCCTATATATATCAATTTGACTATTGGACATTTGACTCATAAAATCAAATGTATATTCAAATCCATCGACCACCTTTGAATTGAACAAACATATTAACAAAGAAACATGTGAGACATCAATCAAAATAATTGGACATGACAATATAACAAGAGAGGAAAAATAGACAATATTTAGCAATACAATCATTATTTCACCCACAACTCAAGGTAATTATCTTAACTGAAAAATCAACTAAATATCAACTTGTGTGTGTGAGATTTCTCAAGGTCATGGTGTGCACATGATGCTTTTCGATCTGCTTCCATCTTTGTGGTGATGCTCTCCCTCCTCATCTAGGAGTAATTTTTTTTACGTTTGCATCAACCTTATTAAACCAATAATGTGGCTAGTTTGTTAATCATATTATCCCAAAACATAAGATAAATCATTCATTAACATATCATGATAATCAACTTACTTATATATCTTTTAATACACTATCTAATTGATATCTTTGTTTTTACATAATAAAACAAATCAATCATAGTATAAATAATTTTTAAAACAATTCTTTTGACATCATAATTTAAAACACATCACAAAATAAAGCATAGATAATATTATCCTCCACTTCAGCTTCCAAAATTCAAAATTTTCACCATTTAATTTCTCCATTTCTATTATTTTGGATGTGTTTTCCATCTCTTCGTGTAGTAAGATAAAAATATACTCCACACAAGCCCCACTCAATGAAAGGAAATAAGGAGATTATTGTTCAAATTATTTAAATATTTAGAACAGTTGAAAGAGAAACATATATGAACATAAAATAACAATATACCATAACACAAGGTGTGCATGGAGAAAACCCTTTCAAAAGAAAAAAAAAATTCACACTCTAAAGTATACAATGTATTATTTAATAATCTAATGGAAAAAAATACACATGTAGAGAAAGCTATTATAGGACTATCACCAACATATAAAACTAGAGTAATTTTGGGAACATAACTATGCCTACAAATGAGCCATACGAACTACAACTCCAAGCACCGATAAATAGAAGTACAAATTAAAAACAATGAATAATTAAAAACCCATTTACAAATCAATGAGGGTATGACACCAAAAACGCATGGGCAAAAAATTCAACATTTTTCTTTGGTCTTGATTCTCTTGACTATTTTTACCATATTGCTATCATATCTTGTTGTTGTCATATTTGTCATAATTGACAACCCAAACTTGGGTTCCCAAATTTATCTTCTCTAAAAGTGTTGTGTGCCAACCTATCATACTACGTGTCAATATTCCAATGCAACTTTTGTCTTACATGCTTACATGTCATAGGATTTGTTATAAGTATATTTCTTCATAATGACCTTACATACAAGATGCTAATGCATGGGCAACTACATAAAAAATTCAATAAGCCTCCTCCAAGTAGGAATCCATTTCACCCACTCAAAAATAGAAAACACTAGAAGGATAAATAGTGATAACACATAATATATATGAAGAAGAACATTAGGAATATAAGATTGAAACATAATTTTTCCAACAATGAATCTATGGACCTCTTACCCCCTAACAATTAGGTTTCAATGTTCATGGTTTTCCCTTTTGTTCTTACAAGGTTTTCAACAAGTAGGAGAATGTTGGGAAAAAGTATCTCAACATTGCATTCATAATGTTCATTGTAATACATTTTATATGCACTTGTTATTTCATCATCTAGTGTTTTTTTCCTTTTGAATGTGGAGAGTCAGTATCCCACTTAGATGCTTACTAGACTTTGTTCTCTAATGATTTTTTTTATTAAGAAGTAGGCATCTTACTTTGAGGTGGCATGGCTTTGCTATGTGTCAACATCTTGTGGTGTGTGTAAGGTCAATATAAAGAGATTTATGTATAACAATTGTGTGACATATAAGAACATGCAAAAGGGCGGCTACATTGAAACATTGACTAACATTATGATAGGTTAATACACTTATCATGGAGTATTTTTTTAATGTTAAATGATGACAAATTGAAGCACCCAAACATGATAGATTATGACATTGAAATTTTCTTAAGGAATATGCTAAAAATAGTTGGAAATATTGAGATCAAGGAAAGGCGCTGAAATTTGAACCCGTGCATTAGGGTGCCATACCTCTCATGGATTTGTAAATGGTTTCCCCAAACCTTCATGATTTGGGGTATGCAGTTCATCTATTTATTGATGCTTAGAATAGTAATTTGTATGTTGATTTGTAGATAATATTATGTTGTGGGATTTACTTTTCATGACTGAGTATGCTTGCTCAAGGATTTTATTTTATTAAATAATCGAGATTGCTGACAACTATAGATGCAAACAACAGACACATTAACCATCAAAAACGGGTCAAGACTGTCGTCTCATGGTCTATAAACTATTCAATACAGAATGGGAGTCCAAATTTGTAACTTAGAAATATAAAAGAATAGAGGATAGTAGGTATAAACTTGCACAAGGATTAAGGGAAGAGTCGGTAGATTGATATGAGATTGTGAGAACACATTTAAAACTCATAATATCTCATGTCTGAGAATACTTTTGTCGGAGACAACTCATATGCAGCCTTTAGATGTGCCAGCCACTCACTCTAGCCAAAAAATTCCTTGAATTGCACGATGAGATTCTTTTGCTTTCTTTTCCAGGAAGTGAGTGGGTACCTATACCTCTATTGTCTATTAGTTTGATGATGGAATCTTTTACTTGGATGATTTGCAAATCAAATAGGTTATAGATAGTAGACTGATATGACCATATTTGCCATCATCTTTCCTTTGCATTCGCACTCTTCCCTCAAATAAAAAAAGCATTTTGTTATATAGCCTAATTTAATCTGCCTTTCAGATGTGGATAGTTGACAGAAGTAAATGTGACAATGCGCGTGTACCTTACTTGAAGATTTAATTTATCTTGTCAAAAATAAAATAAAACTAAACTTTTCTTGACAGCATATGTTTGAATGCAAATGGTCTGTCATTTTCATTTTTGGGAGCTGCATATATTTGAGGATGCATGTGATAGTCCTTGAAATCTTATGAAATCTTAGGGGCCATCATGAGAGTTCACATCGCATAGTAGTCTACTCTCCTATCAAATTATTATTCTGAGTGTACCTAGACTCACCATGGAAATTGGGCGGAACAAGGAGCAGAAAATGTCACGAATAAAAAAATAAAAAATTTACTAATCACGGTACTTTCCTGGCAGTTGAGTGCCATTAAAATATGTAGCCATTCAGTAATGTAATATTGAGTTAAAAATTTATTGTTTTTATTTATAGAAAGGTTATTGGAGAGGTCAAGGGTAAATATTGAGTACTTCTTTCCATTAGTTTTGAATTCATTTTTGATGTCTTCAAATTTTTAATTTACCTACATAAAGTTAAAAAATCTATTTTTTTTAATTGAATAAAGCTGAACTAAAAGGGCAGTCAATGGTGAAGAGTATGGATACAAAATCAAAACCAAACAAATATAAATAAAAAAATACTAACAACAAAACACATAACAACGAACTAAACTTGCATTTTACTACAAGTATTTTCCCTTTTACTACCTAGTGCATTTCATCCTCTTGGCTATTTGTGCTTGTACTAGTAGTTCTATGAAATGAAAGACTTGATGAGTCAATACAATATTCAATGTCAAATTTATATTTTGTTCTTGTTTGGAATCCATTAAAAGTTTGCTAGAACTAGCTTCAATCAATTAGAGTTAAAAGAACAAAGGAGGACAGCTAAAAAATTCACACCATAAACAATAATGCATATTCACATGTGCCATATGTTGACACACCTCTTTCTCAAACTCATTATTGACAATTAAATTTCTTATCCAAATTTAAATACTATGGATATCAAATCTATATTCACCTCAAGGGTGAGGTTTTATTCAATTTCATAAGGAATTTAACACTATTGACCTTAATTATCAATCTATCTCTTTTCAAAATTAAAGTGTGTATAAATACACTCATGTACACACCTACATGTGTGTGTGTGTGAATTTATAACCATAGACTCATGCTAACATAAAATATAGGTGAATAACATAGTAAGTAATTACATATGTATACAATTTTATATACATATGTACTAGTGTAATTACTTATTTACCCCTTTTAATTATAACATAAGTCATTTAAATACAAAGAATAAATAGGTTACTGTTAAATCCAAATTCTCACAAACAACTATGTTCTAGAAATAATATTTTTCCAAATCAAGATACAATTGATTACCATAATACCCTAGTATTTTCATAACAAAGTCATTATTATCACTAATGATTTAACAATTTTTTTTTCATAATATAAGTTCTATTGACAAAACAAATGTTTGACACAAAATCATCACAACATTTTCTTTCTATAGATAACTATAAAAAAAAAAAAAACATGGTAATTTCACATCATAACACCACTATCTATGCTACAGATCTTCTCGAGTTAAAACTTAATTTATTGCATAGCTTGACACACAAACATGTCCAAGTTAATAGTATCATTAGAAATTGACTTGTCTTTAACTTTTGTTCTTTTTGACTTCAAAGGTTGAGGTGGCCAATATAACCTTAATTGATGTTACAAGATATAATGACCTAATATTGTCTCAATTAACAAAACTTTAATAAAATAAACTTTCATTTAGTTATAAAAGTCATAACATAACTAAACAATGCACCTTTTAACAGTAGACTAATAATGATATAAGATACAACAATGCTCAATAAGATGAAATGTAAAGCTTGAAACTCCTAGACCTATTTGATCTCATGATAATGTGTTGGATATATGCAATAATAGTGGTTTATACGATCTCATGAAATAAACTTTTTACAATAATCACGACCTATGAACAATAATCTATTCGATCTAATAGCATTCCATATATTCTATGCAATACAATGACCCATTCAATAACCCAATAATCCTTAGATTGTAAACAATAAATAACATTGACCTATTCGTTCACAAAATATGCCACATGTATGCAACAATAGTGACACGAAATTTTGCAAAAATATTGCAATAAGAGTGCTCGCTATTTGGTCACACAACATTTTGTAGAATGTTTACAATAAAAGTGACCTATTCAATCACATGATTTTTTAGAGTTTATAGAGTCTCTCAATATCATATGGGGTTTATGAAAAAATAGTGGCCTATTCAATCATTTTACATCATGCAAAGTATTTAACATGGTCATAGACCTAAATGGTCTCTTCAAGAAATAAAATAGATGAAAAAAAAATTAGACTTAATGGTATTTTATAACTAATACATAGAGGCCGAGTATTCACAAATTAAGGGTCTTTGTAAGATTATCACACAAAGGTTAAGTACTCACAAACTAATGATCTTAGAAAGTTTAATACATAGAGACCAAGTACTCACAAATTAATGATCTCTAAAATTTTAATATATATAGAGGTCGAGGTTTGGTCGTTTCAATAATGAAATTAGCATAATCCTTCTCATAGACTATTAGTAATATACATTTCCTAAGAAAGTTTATAGAAAATTAAAATCATAAGAACTTGAAGATTTTTCTTATAAATAACTTCTTTCTTTTAATCATTTAAATACCAAATTTGATATTAGAATGAAGAATAGCGAAATACCTCTTTCTTTGCAACAACCAAAATAATAATACCAAGCTCTTATGTTTCTATTCTAGCCTCTTCCCCATTTGTTTGTTCTCTTTCCTTCTTCTCTTTTCTCTTTTATCTCCATCTACTCCACTTCGAGCTCGCATTAACTCCTACTTCCCTCCTTTTGAGCCATGAAATATGGCATTAAATTTGGTTTGTTCTAGATATACCACTTCAAAAAGTAGTATTATTGTTATTAATATTTATTTAATGCAAGAGACACCCCACCTCGAAGTTGCAACTAATCCTTTGAGCTTCTCTAAATAAACTTTTTTTAAAAATAAGACATTATTATTATTAATGTCTATATATAAGCACAAATATATATAAGGTATGCACAAAAATATGGGGAACCAAAAATTAGCCACCCAACTTTTACACCCCCCAATGACCATAATGCGAGTGTGTTATAATTTGCTCACATTATGGCAAGTTTTCATAAAAATAAAAATGCATGCATGGATAATTTCAATAGGAAGAGATGGGGAGAGCTATAGAAAGAGAGACAAAGAGAGAGAAGAGGAGAGAAAGGAAGGGAGGGAAGGAGGGATAGAGAGACACATACAGATAAAGATAGACCAAGATGCAAATAGAGAGTGAGTGAGAGTGGTAGGTAGGTAGAAGTAGAGTGTGAAGGAGAGACAAAGAGATAGGGAGGGAGTGAGGGAGAGGTAGCGAGGAGAGAGAGATAAAGAGGTGAGGTAGAGAGAAAGGGAGGAAAGGAGAGATAGAGAGAAGGAGAGAGGGAGGGAGAGATAGAGACATCAATCAATCTAACTATTGGACATTTGACCCATAAAACCATATATATATATATATATATCCAAATCCATCCACCACCTTTGAATTTAACAATTTACATATTGACAATAAAACATGTGAGACATTAATCAAAATAATTGGATATGTTAATATAACAAGAGAGGAAAAATAGAAAATATTTAGCAATATAATCATTATTTCACCTACAACTCAAGGTAATTATCTTAACTAAAAAAACAACAAAATATCAACTTGTGTGTGTGAAAGTTCTTAGGGTCATGGTGTGCACATGATCCTTTTGGATTTGCTTCCATCTTTGTAGTGATGCTCTCCCTCCTCATCTGGGAGTGAATTTTTTTCTTCTACATCAACGTCATTAAACCAATAATGTGGCTAGTTCGTTAATCATATTATCCCAAAACATAAGATAAATCATTCATTAACATGTTATGATAATCAACTTACTTATACATCTTTTAAAACACTATCTAATTGATATATTTATTTTTACATAATAAAACAAATCAATCATAGTATAAATAATTTTTTTAAACAATGTTTTTGACATCATAATTTAAAACACATCACACAATAAAGCATAGATAACTTGTTCCAAAAGTAGGATATGAAAATAAGCATATCCTCCACTTAAGCTTCCAAAATTCAAAAATTTCACCATTAATTTCTCCATTTCTATTATTTTGGATGTGTTTTCCATCTCTTCCTATAGTAAGATAAAACTATACTCCACACAAGCCCCACTAAATGAAATGAAATAAGGAGATTATTGTTCAAATTCTTTAAATATTTACAATGATTCAAAGAGAAACATATATGAAAATAAAATAATAATATACCATAACACAAGGTGTGCATGGGAAAACCCTTTCAAAAGAAAAAAAAATCACTCTAAAGTATACAACGTATTATTTAATAATCTAATGAAAAAAAATACACTTTTAGAGAAAGCTATTATAGGATTATCACCAACATATAAAACTAGAGTAATTTTGGCAACATAACTATGCCTACAAATAAACCATACGAACTACAACTCCAAGCAACAACAAATAGAAGTACAAATTAAAAACAATGAATAATTAAAAAACCCATTTACAAATCAATGAAGGTATGACACTAAAATTGGATGGGCCCAAAATCCAACATCTCACTTTGTTCTTAATTCTCTTGACTACTTTTACCACATTGCTATTATATCTTGTAGTTGTCATATTTGTCATAATTGACAACCCAAACTTGGATTCCTAAATTATCTTCTCTAAAAGTGTTAAGTGTCCCAACCTATCATAATACTTGTCAATATTCCAATGCAACTTTTGTCTTACATGCTCTTACATGCCATAGGATTTGTTATAAGCATATTTCTTCATAATGACCTTACATACACCACAAGATGCTAACGCATGGGTAGATAACGCTACCTTATACTGGGACAACTAACTCCTCATGTGCTGACAAAACTCACTATGTACAAAACCCAGTAAGCCTCCTCTAAATAGGAATCCATTTCACCACCAAAAAAAAAAACAATAGAAGGATAAATAGTGATAAAATATAATATATATGAAGAAGAACATTAAGAATATAAGATTGAAACATATTTTTTCAACAATGAATCTATGGGCCTCTTAGCCCCTAGCAATTAGGTTTCAATGTTCATGGTTTTCCCCTTTGTTCTTACAAGGTTTTCAACAAGAGTTTGGAGGAGGGAGTGTTGGGAAAAATAGTTTAAATTATTTGAGTTATATTTAGATTTAATTTTTTTAATTATTTTTATATTTAATATTATTTTTTTATAATTTTGATATGAATGTGTATTTGTATTTACAGTCAATAATATTATTTTTAAAATGAATTATTTATATGTCTTTTATAAATTTATATTTTTCTTCAAATATTTTTGTTATATTTAACAATCTTTTAAAAGAGACTTATTATTTGAATTGTGTTTATATTTAATTTTTTAATTATTTTTTATATTTAATATATTTTTTATAATTTTGATTTAAATTGTGTTTATACTTATAGTTAATAATATTGTTTTAAAAAATATCAATATTGTCTTTAAATAATTTTTATGTTTGACAAATCTTTAAAAGAGTCTTAAAATAATTTTTATAATTTTCAATTTAAATTGTATTTAATGTCTATCTTTTTATATAATTTATTTATATGGTGACTGAAATAATACATTCCTAATTGACTATTTAAATTTTTAATAATTTTGGAAAAATAATTTAAATTTAGTCACATATTACATTCCTAACTAAATTATTTATATGCTTACTATAAAATGATTTCTACTCTTAATAATAATTTTTAAAAGTGACATAAAATTGATTTTATAAACTATTTTAATTCACTTTTGAGTGCTTACACTACTCTTTAAATTATTATTTTATTTGCTTTTTTAAGAACTTGTGTCTTTATTTAAATTATTTATATGTTTAATAAATTAAATAAAACCTTCTTCAGATCCCAACCAAGGACAACACATGAGGAGAGGAATGTCTAGTCAACAAAGCCAAATTCCAATTTATTTGAAAGTTATATCAATTAACTCTATAGAATACTTCATATTAAACTATTTTATTATTTCTAATTTAATTTCATGAACATTGAGTTTGGGTTTTATTTAAAAGGTATATGGATTAGTTTTAGAGAGTTTGCTATATTAAATTATTTTATTATTTTTAATTTTATTTGTGTTGTCATGAATATTGAATTTGAGTTCTTGATTATATAAAGAAGACACTACATCCTATTTAAAAAAAAAAATTAGTTCAATTTGAAGTTCACTTTCATTAGCTTCAATAGAATTAAACTATGATTTCTCATAATATATATGTAAATTTGTGTTTTTTTTTTTTTTCTACCATAAGATTTATAAAAGAATATTTTATTTTATTTTAAATAAAAGTGGCTATGCCACTGAACATTTTATTGATTAAAAATAAAAGTTTACAAAACCTTGGTTCGAAAGGAGCATACCGGTAGGAAAGAACCAGGGAAGAAAACCTTCGGTTATAGCTCCAAAAAAAGACAAAAAAGCTAGCCTAGAACTACTACTAGACCCAAACAGATACCCCAAATACAATAATATCATTTAACCCCCCACAGAAGCCCCCCACAGAAAAAGACCTAGAATAAGATATAATCTCTTGGTACTAAGAGGCAAAAGCAAAACATTTTTTCAAAGCAATGGATCAAATAACATAGAAGAATTAATGGCGATAGATGATCAAGATCAAAGAATTTGTCTTCTTTCTTTAGAGGAGGAAGTGTCACAGTTGAACTATCTAATCAGCATCATCAAGCAGACAATGCAATGCCAGGAAAAAGTTAACACCAGTGGACTGAGTCACAGGAGGAAGATTGTCCAAGCACAGGAAACACCCCGAATAGTTTCCACAAAAGAAAACCACGTAAACCTAACCTGAAAAAACTAGACAGAAGATCTCCAAAAACAACCGTTAGAAAGAAAAGCATTCATATGAGAAAACCTTCAATGGGGAGAGAACAAAATAGTGCCAATTTAGATGCTTCACATAGATCTGAACAGATGTAGAAACAGAAAGAAGGGGAAGCCGACCAAAACATTGATAAGAACGTGCATAGGCAGTAACAGAGTAAGAACAACCCCAAATTAAACACCAAGAATCCCATTCACATGGAGGTGCAAAGGTAGTTCAATCCCTTCAAACCACTACCAAGCAGCCATAGGAATAAATAGAGCAATGAACTGGCATTGGCCAGTGTTATTTAGTATAAATATTAAATATATTTAACTTTTTTTATTCTTAAAATATATGAATTTTAAAAAAGCTATTAAATTGAAACTTTTACATGTTAATAATTTCAAGACTATTACTTTATACTTATATATAATAAATTACAAAAATAAAAAGAATATATTAAAAAATAAAACAATTATCACAACTAAAAAACACATTCAAACAACATAATTCATAAAATAATACATATTTTATTAATAACGAAACTTATTGAATCTTCAACTTACTCTTATCAGTTGCAAAACTCACTACTTTTATCTTTATATATTAAACTCATTAGAACCATTATTGTCCTCATATCATATCATCTAGGAAAATAATATTTTGTTAACTCCAAACATGCAATGTCAATTAAGGTATAAAATATGTGATGTTTATTTGCCAACTATGTTAAAACTATATAAAAAAAATTCAAAAAGAGAGTTACATTCAATTATAAATAATCATAAGAGATTTGACACTATTTTTTAAGTGATAAAGATATCTATTGATGTAATTTGTAGAAATAAATGATTCATTGATACATCATTTAATAG
>VDFB02163969.1:0-14896 GCA_007258455.2 Sequoia sempervirens
TTAATTAAATCTTCGAATTCTATCTGCGTATAAATAAATTTAAATAATTTATTTATATTGTTCACTTTTTCATTTCGATTAAATAAATAAGTTTATTTAATCATCTTTTCTTTTTCATTTCTTAATTAATTAAATAAATATTATGATTTATTTATATTAATTATCATCTAATCTTGGCTTGGATATTTTATTCAAATAAAGATTAAATATTCCTCTCTTTTAATTATATTCTTCTAAATGTTCATTCATCATTAAATATTCTAAATATTTAATGTAATTCTTCTAATATCCATTCGCAATTAAATATTTCTAAATATTTAATTAATTTTTCTAAAGTCACATTACAATTAAATATTCCAAAATATTTAATTAAATCTTCCATAGTGCTAAAATCAAAAATCAAATTCAATAAATGAAATTAAATAAATTTATTTATTTAATAAATTTGGGGATTATCTTCAACAACCGTGAAACAAACTGCCAAAACAAAAAATTAAATTCCTCTGTTCCTGTGTGAGCTTGTTCCCGTGGGTTGAAGACAGGCTTCCATTCTTCTCTCCAAACTTCCAACCTCTTCCATCTTCTTCTCAACCTCTCCATCTCTCACCATTCAAACTTACCAGACAACCTCACAACCATTGATTCTTGCCAGCAAGGATTGTGCCTGTGAAAAGCTATAAAAAGGACTGTCGGGTCTTTGAAATCATATAGAAGCTTTCAATAGATAAACTATAGCCAAATTGCAAATAGCATAAGCCTTTTAGCATTCTCATTTCATAGCATAGCATAATATCATAGCATATCATGGCCAATCATCCACATAGTTTAGTTTCAATTTATAGCCCCTGTGTATAATCCACAGCCCCTGTACATATCTGTTAGCATTCTCATCTCCACCAGCATATTGGATAGAGAAGCTTTATCACTTTGCATACTCATTCTGTAGATTGCCATTTGGAGAAGCCAAGCTTATACAATATGAGAGCAACAGCTTCGAACAAATCTTTGGAGATAGAGAAAGATAGAATGCCTCTGAAGAAGCTTCATTTGTTACTCTTTCAAATTAATTAGCTTTCCTTCAGTTTAAAGTTCTATTATTTGTGTTTATTGTTTTCATTTTGATAACATATATTCTAATACACGTAAATAAATAATTTCAACTTCTGGTTATCAACTGTATAGTCATAGGTCTGGCATAAAACCTTAAACTCAAAGAGAAATTGGTCAGGGTCCTCAAAAGTTTTTTTCCTAAAGGTAAATAAAATAGAAGGTGAAATGTTTTTCATAGGAGGCTCATCATCCCATCTGTTAAAATTAATAAGATAGGAAAAGGTCCTATTATTTGGTGGCAGATCATTTCCTGGTTGGTCACCCATTTCTTCTTCTTCTTGATAATGTTCCTGATTCACTTCTTGATTTTCAATCTGATGTTGCTGAACTTGTTGTTCTTGATCAAAATCAATGTTCCATGAAAGAAACCTTCCTAGAGGATCTCTAGCTCCTCTCATCCACAATATAAATTATCTTCCTTATCAACACTAAGCCTTCAAACTTAAATAGCCAGATCTTTTACTTCCCCGATAATGGCATAAAAAATGATGGGAAAGGTTGCTGATGTCACTTCTTGCATCATTTTATCTTTCAATTATTGAACCGGGTGTGTCTTAGAGCTATATGTGATAAGGACGTCTCCACAAATTGGGGGTTTTGCACTATAAACAGTGACTTTTAATTTTGGTCAGACTCCTTCAGGAGCTTTCAGGAGCTCTTAGAAGTGGAACTTAACAACTCATTTCTAACTAATATCTAAGGATTTAATTCTAACTTTATTCCTTAACTAATGCTTATTATAACTCTAGTAACTTAGTTCAGAATCAACCTAACTTAATTGTAATTGATTCATGGAAGAATTAAAATGCAACTAAACTCACACTTGATCTAAATTTCAGAATTCAAATTCTATTCATATTTTACTTGAAAGGAAAGTCTATTTTAATATTAAGCTATAAAATAGTAACACTAAATTTCATGAATGAATTCCAAATAAGCTTCAGTTTAATCTTCCCATCAGTAATTATTATTACTTCTACCAAAACCATCATGCATTTGAAAGTAGTTACTAAATATAATTCCTACGAACAACATTCAAATCTAGAGTAAATGAATAAATTCTAATCTACAGTGAAGCATAACAACTATTTTAGAACCACTATGAACTAACCTAGAAAGTATGAATAGATGCAGTTACTAACAGTGATTAAACAAAAATAAAGATTATTATCTCTTCACTTGATACAAAATGAACAAGACTTAACTGAATCAAAATAACACAACACAAGATCACTTCCTTTGGTAGAGCGGGCCCTGCTCTTCCTTTGGTGGGACCTTTTAACACCGAGATTCAAATTAACTTTTTATTTGCATTCAAATTGGCCCAAATAGGGTGATGGAACCAAAAGCGCGTAGTACAGTCATTACAATATTAAGAAAAAAATTATCTCCCCCTAGACTATCCCTAAAGATGGATATTTATAGGAATATCCCTTATTTGAATTCAAAATCATGGCGCTACCTGCCAAGATACAAAGTGGCAAACTAAAACTAAAACAAAATTGAAAATATCAGAGAGAATTTCACCACCTAATTAGTTGAAACAAGAAGTTTCCCAACCTATTAGAGAAGTTGATTTGAAGTTATGATGAATCGGTATCCAGCTCGAGTGATCAAGAGCACGATTGATTCCATGTTTGTTAAATAGAGAGTTTAACAAATCCACATCATGAAGTAAGCCTTTAAGCACTTGAACAAAATCCTCAGAAATAGGATGCTAATGTGACATCACATATTTCAATTTGAATAGTCATTCCATCATCAACATCATGAAAAGTGATACATCCAATGTAAAATGTCATTTCTAATATATTCCCTAATTAGTTAAATATAGAGCAAAACAAGCAAACATAAAAGTGTATATTCTACCTACCGCCAACATTGTTAATTAACAGTATAATAAAGTTTTAGTGAGCACAAAATGAACATTTAAAGTATCATTTAGAACACTCATCATTTTCATTTTATTTTTTTTCTAAAAAATTCACTGATTGGGACCTAAAAATCAAATTTATGAAAAACCCTAAAATGCTATTAACTCACCAAATACTGATGATCTAAACCTAATTTTTTTATTGGAGCATCTTGAGATCATCCAAAACCTTTAGTAAAAATTGTGTAGAGAAATTTGCAGTTGTTTGAAAGATATGATGAAATATTTGAACTCTTTGGGTTTTTCCTTCAACCTACAAAAGTTAACTAAATTTTTTTTGCATAAAAGAGCTAAAAACAAGCAAGATAAGATAAGAAAATTGTCAAAAAATAAATATTTAATAGGGATGTGGGTCCCATCAAGTGTGCCAAAATGTGGATGATTAAAATGTGGATCACTGAATTCAATAATGCAAAACTCACACTCTCACAATCACATAATGAAGTTCAAGATCTTGGCTCAAAATATGGAGTTTAGATAACAAGCAAAGTCATCATGACTAAGATCTTGATTTGATCCATTGTTGGTGGCTCTTCAAAGTAACAAACTATGAAAGAAAAATAATAATATGATGCAATGATAATGATAAATGCTCAAATATAAAAGATACCTATGCTTGATAATGCTTGAATGCTTGATAACAAGAGTGTTAAGATCGTAAGAGTGCTAGGGGGTTTGAATGAAATTAAAGATTCTTATTTATATGCTTCAGTTGGCATTTGATCAATGGTGAAGATTGATTTTCAAGATCAATGGATAGGAAAATTCAAAATATTGTAAGACCCAACTTTTGAATTTGAAGGGGGAGGGAATTCAAATGATAGCTTGGAGAAATAAACAAATATTAATTATTTTAGAATAAAATGTTTAAAAAGAGGGGTGTTAGCTAATTAAATAATTTTTAATATTTATTTATAGAGGACCAAAGATAAATTTGAATTTGATTTTGATTAATGTTGGAGGGAAAATGATAAGAGATGAATAAATTAAATAATTAAAAATTATTCAATTAATATAGATGTGCTAAAAATATTAAGATAATTTAAATAATTAAAAAATATATAAAAAATGATAAAGATAAAAATACATTAGCCATTTATAGGTGTCTACAATAATGATTGAAAAACTTATAAAATTTGAGATGAAAAGATAATTTTGAAGGAATATACTAAATAAATTTACAAGATGATCATTGGGTTTGGACATAATAAAGTAGATGAAAAAAAGGCAAGATGCATTAATGAAGTGTGAGGAAATATTCAAGAAGAATCGAGTATGGAGAAATTGAAAAATAATTTAGAAAGAATACCAATTTATATTGAAGGCAATGAATAAGTTGAATAGAATATTTACGATTCACTAGAAAACACAAAGAGGAAGAGAAGGAAAGTTAATAAGAGGAAGATAAATAATGTGATGTAACTTCATATACAAATCAAATATAGGTAATAATAAGCTCAATCATAATTCCTTATAAAATTTCCATGATGGTGGTTTTTAAAAACTAAAAATATAACTTGAAATGAAACTAGGCTAGAATATATTAGTACACTTGGAGAAAGAATGTATGCAAATTTCATTTTCTAAACAAGTGTATGCGAGGAATACAATAGTTATGGAATAAGTTGAAAGTACAATCCATTCATTTATGAAAGGGTAAACACACCATTTAATCATGGTGGTGGCTAATTGGAGTATAGTGGTCACATAATAATGACATTTAATCAAGAGTTTTCATCAATATATGAATCCAACATTAGCTAGTAGTACTTGAATGTGAAGGAACTTATACCACTTGGATGTATGTACATACATATAGTAACTTAGAAGAGGGGTAAGGTCCTACATTAGCCAATAGCATTTGAACTAGGGGGGAAGTCTATACAAAACTAATACATCCAATCCAAAAGTCACCTATATGGACTAATGATCCACTAATCACCACTCACATTGTGCCCAAGGTAATAAGCTAGTTGCAATGGAAATGTATATGTTTTGAAGTTGTAATAGAAATGTAGATATTTTGAACATAAATTGGACTAGTGGGAGGTAGGTAGAGAGAGAGAGAGAGGAGAAATAGAGAGAAATAGAGAGGGAAGGAGGGAGAGAGAGAGTTAGAGAGGGGGAGAAAGGGAGAGAGAGAGAGATGGGGAGATAAGGAGGGAGGGAGAGAGTTAGAGAGGGGGAGAAAGGGAGAGAGGGAGAGAGAAGGGGACATAAGGAGATAGAGAGAGAGGTAGGTAGGGAGTGAGAGGTAGGTAGGAGAGAGGTGAAATAAAGAGAAGTAAAGAGGGAAGGAGGGAGTGAGAGATAGATAGGGGGAGGGAGTAAGGAGGGAGAGAGAGAAAGAGGGAGGGTGTCATGCCCAAAATTTTCACTATCTAAACATACATAAACTCTGATTTTATTTATTTATTTTGAGATGCAACAAGATTACTTTGAGGAAAAGTCTTTGCACATAATTGTGTACCGATGGTTACACCACTATCCATAGTGCAATATTCACACCTAAAATTCTCACTCTAAGCTTTCTAAGAGTAAACCATGAATCCTTGTTAACCTATAATGCCTTGTCCAAAATAAAAATTCTAAGAATCCAAAGAAAATAATAAAAATATATTATCTTAAAGTAATAACTACTTTTCTAATTTATTTCTTACTATTTTAGAAATAAATGATAATACATACGTTCGTGCCACTTAACTAAGCACCAAAATAATAGAGTAGTCAAGTATAATTAATATAGCTAGCTAATCAACACTAACAAGATAACTCCCTATTAAACCACCACTCATTTTACAAGCTTTAATTCTAAACTAAGGAGCAAAGCAAGAGTTACAATAAGTTTTATGTTATCTAATTATAATATTTAGATATGATGTGATAAATATACTAATAAATTTCTCATTATTTTCTATCGACAACTTTGTTAAGTTCATACACTAAAATACAATACACATTGATATTGTAGGTATCTTCTTGTCATGAACTTATGGATATTGATGTCTATTACACTTTTTCATCTTTTCAATATTAGATAAGTATGAGTATACATGATAGTAAAACTTTAGATTAAGATATAAAATCCTCCAAGACTTCCTCTTGTCAAGATAAATTTATAATATAATTATAATTATCTCATATTAATCTCTATACAACTATAATTATCAATTCTACCATAAAATTATAGTGTAAACTTGTAACTTTATTAGATACAATTACTTCATCATAATGAACAACTAGCACTTGCACTAGGAGGGGTGTAATGGGTACGCCGATAGAGAATTATTTGTAAGTAAACATGCCAAAATTATAGTTTGTAGTGTCTATATAAGTTTCTAATAGGAGTTTGAAATACATATACAAGATATTTGGTTTACATATTGTTTGGAAGAAATAAAAGTTTGTTGAATTATAAATTTTCTTATAGTGAATTGAAGCAAAGATTCGTACCAGTTTCAACTATGATGCTTTTTTAGTTGATGATCCGATGTTCTTGTATGAAAATAGTTGGCACAATGAGTTTGTGTTGTTCATCTATTTATTTTTACACATGCAAAGAAAAAGTTAGTGCACTTACATCATAATTGTATTGATGGTTTTTTGTGAAGAATTTAAAGTATAGAAAAAATGAAAGTAGCTATCAGAAGAAGGTAATGTAGTTGAGGTAATATATTATTGGTAGAATTTTAGGAGCACTCGATGAAAAAAATACAATTATCAAGCAACCATCTCCAAACCATGAAGATGTGAATAAATTATTTTTGAATTTATTTTTGCAAAGCAGATACTATGAAGAGTGTAGGAAAAATAATAAATTGAAAGTTGATGTAGAGAAGGTTGAAATTAAAAATGTGTACTTGTGTTGATCACAATGAAAGAAAATGTAGTCAAAACTCTTCCTTTTTCTTGATAATGGTGTATGGGTTGTTTTTCATTCTTGAATATCGATCGAAAGAGAAGGGTGGTTCTATCTGAAGGGCCTTTATTGATTTAACTCTAGACATAGCTGTAAAAGTTAAACTTTGTATTTCTATTTTACCTATATTGATTGTTTCTTTGTTGAGTGTTAATCCTTGGGATTTGTGTATGGTAATTTCCCATTCCATGGCTATTGGTAATTGTCTGCGATTACCTAGGGATATGAGTGTTATAGGTATATATTTTTGGTTCATTCTGGTTCCAAGGTGGGCCATTATAAATATTAAATTACACAACTATATACAAAGGTAAATAAAGTGGTTTAGAGCCAAGTGTGTAGACAATATCTACTACCTCTCCTAGAGACCCATTCACAAACCCTATTTGAATCCATAGGTTTATGGTTAACATTATGCATTGGACTCTACATAGAAAAAGTTCATGGGGAAGTTGGTCAACATCATTATCCATGTTTGAATTAATGTGTGTTTTAAGCACAACACAAAGTGCAATGGGAAGATTTAGTAGTCTAAGAATTTTTTGTTGTGTATCCTTGCCAAAATCATTTGTAGAGAATAGATGCATTGATTGGTCAAAATATTTTTGTTCATAAATTTATAGTAATTTGTTTATGTGGTATGTAGGGATTCTATAATATTTGATTAACTTGGTGCTAAAGGTAGACACATAATTCATAGGATGGATTCGTAACTAAATAGTTCACCAAACCTTTTACAAAAGGCTACATTTAATTATCAACCAAGGGTTCATAAGATTTTGATAGTACTAGCAATATATGTGCATTCATGGATTATAACATGGCCTATATCAGTGAGTATAGGTGATTTACATATATACAAAAATGGTAAAAGTTGGAAAAGGAAATGAAACATTAACTAGCAAAATAGGGGAAATAACATAAATTGTTACTTGTGCTATGGGTGCTTATCACTTTAAGACTGTGACTACCAACTTCTAAGACTTAACTATAACTAATCACTCCAAGAGTATGAAACAAAGCTACAAAACCTAATTCAATTATAGAATCACATTTATAAATCCACATGCATGTAACTAGAAACTATTTTAATTCAACAATGCATGAACTAATATAATAACAAGAAAGTAGAGCGAATAGCAGTACCTTAAGTGGCCCTTGCTTGATTTGTTGCTTCCATAACAGATATCAACACTTACTACTTAATCAATAATTCATGACACTGAACTAACTCCTTTATTGTATGATAAATCTGAACTTTGACAAGAATCTAATCAAGATCTCTTATTTAGAAATATATATCCATTATTCAACTAATAACAAGAAACTAAAAATGTTAAAAAACAAATTGGATAACTAGTAACTATATTCACTCCTCACAACAAATCCCACTATATAGGGTCCGTGAGGGGTCTTATTCATCCCATGATTGAGAATAGAACCATATTTTTTTTGTCCACTCTCCCTCAAGAATAGGGAGAGGACTTAGTATTGTAACTAAAAAACAATAATTGAAAAGAAGAATAAGACAGACTAACTTAGAACTTTTCCCTAACGGTTAACCATAATGATAGAGATGTGTTTCATAAGAAATCTCATGTAACAGGTTACTCCTACTCAGAACAAGCTCCTTTTAATCATCTTATTCAATGTGCTTGTAGTGACTCATGGTTGAACATTCAATGGTTGCCTCTGTTCTTCTCTGGAGTTATTGTGCTTTAGTCATTATGACCTCTCCCCTACAACTGCTTGCGATCCTTATGTTGTGGGTTAGAAATCCTAATTTTTGTAGGTTACAGTTCTTCTTAGCTACAAGAGGTTAGTTTCATCCTAAGGCATACACACCATTAACAATCATAAATTAAGCATAGAATCATATTGAATTTCATGATTAATCATACATTCTCTCATACAAATTTCATCATATCATATTTGAAATACCATTTACTAAAGTCTAGTTTAAGGTGTATAAAAGGTATAAAAGATAAATAAGTTTAAGGAATGTCTGGGAACTTTGGAAGATTGAAATGATAAAAGACATAAACTTAACAAAGAAAACTAGCTATAAACTAAACCCATCACTCCCCCAACTAAGTTATTACTTGTCCCAAGCAACTTCAAGGCTGGAGATTATACTACAGAGTTATCTCCTTGAAATCAGCTACAATGTCAACTTCTTTGACCTGCTTTAGATAATAGCCTTTTTGATTTAAGAGCTTTGCCAATCTTTTATTTTATGTAGCTTCTTCTTCCCCTCATTTCTTTCCTGTCCAGTGTGGCACTGGAAATAGGACCTGATAGGAGGATGAAAGACAAGTTGAAACCATGCAACTCCATTGTTAATTGCAATGTCTATGTACTTGTGAGACCTACAAATCATAGTTGCATAGTTATAAACATAGTGTGGCTCCTTTCTTTTCAACTCCAGTGAAAGTTCTTCCCATCTAAATTATGAACAAATTTAAAGGCTCCATTAATAGTCACTATGGCTAATCCCTTCATCCTTGCATAATCATAGTTTTTGATATCCATTATTTTCTTTCCAACACCTCTGTAATTCAAGAGATCTAACCATTGATCTACATCTGCATTAGGATCCATTGATTCTTTCTTGAGCTATAAGGCAATAGATTTTTCCTTTTCATGGTATTCTTATAGAATTGTGCCCCTTTGATGCTCATTTATGACATAAGAGGCCAATGCTCATTTATGACATAAGAGGTCGATGCTCATTTATGACATAAGAGGCCAATGCTCTTATTTGGAGATCACCTACAAACATCAATGGATTATAAGTAGTGTCATCTAAAAGAACACAATTGTGTAGATAGAACTCACATAGTTGATCCTGCATGTTTGGTTTGGAATTGAAGAAAGTATCTAAAAAGAATAATTTCTTGTTCATTGCTATAGGAAGATCACTAATCAATTGGCTAAACTGAAAACACAAAAAAAATTCTTGCAAGAATCAAGCATAAACTCTAACAAGAGGCCTGCACTTTAGTAATTGTGTTGCCTTGTCTGCTATTTATTCAATCTTTACGTTCAACCGTTTTACCTCTACTTCTTTTTTTTTCCAATGCCTTTGTGTGGTTGGATATCAATTTAGCTCTCTCCCTTTCCCATTCTTTCTTTTCTTGGGAGAATTCTTGTGTTCTCTTCCATTATTCAACACCTAGGGACACTATAATTGGTCTAGTGGGGGTTTTAATATAATAAATTGGGCCTTGGGATAATAGAACATTCCCTTCTACTCCTACCAAGGCAAGTTTTCCCAATATCTTCAATTTTTATCCATGCTCAAACTTGTGAAGCCTCTCCTCCAATTCTCTAATCCTAGCTCCTTGCTCACTATCCTTTTGTTGGTATTTCTTTAATAATTCTTCCAACTACTTGATTCTCTGCATTGCTTCTTGCAAATCCTTATTAACATTTATTTCTTTAATAAAAAGTTCCTCATCCTTCTCCAAAAATTTCTCATCTCCCATTTCACTTATGTATTCACAACCCTCTAAAACAAGGCTTTTTGGAGATCTTTTCCTCATTTTCTTGGCTACAAAAATATCTTATGAATCTAATTTAGAAGTGGTAGTAAAATATGATAGTTGCACAAAGGGTGTTTTTACTTCATCATTAGGGGCATCCCTCTTTGAGTCTTTATCTGCTTCTACCATTACAACATCCTCTTTCTTCTTTTTAATTAATCCTCTCATGGACCCTTTATTCCTTAGGCGATGTGAATGCTTTCTACATTGTGTGGGCTTCTTCTACCCTCTTGCAAGTGCAAAAGAAGAGGCTCAACTTTTCCCTTCCTTTGATTTTAATGGCATCTTTTTCCCCTTTACAAGTGTAGAGGTAGAGGCTCCACTCCTCTTTTTACCTCTTGGTGTCCTCTTAGAAATAGGGGTTTCCTAATTGTTTCCTGTTGTGAGCTGCTCATAAGAGTTCGTAGGCTGGGTTTCTTGAAAACCCTCCTCTTTTGTTTCCTTCCTGTTATGTAGGTGCTACAATAGGGGAATCAAAGGTAATTTCTTCCTCTAGAGTAGCCACAACATGTTCTATTATTTTTTCTTGGCCTTTGCCTCCCTGATTAGGCAATTCAAGGCTACTACTGATATTGCTACAATTTAGAAAGACTTCCCAAGAATCATTTGGGAACTAAAACCTAAGGCTCCTCTTTACACTAATGTAACTAAGCAGAAATGAGACAATTATGAGTTGTCTCTTTTCCTTTTATATTCAGAGGACATTATTTTTAACAGATTGTACAAAAAGTTGGGAACATTTAAATGTTTGCCATGGCGTAGATGACTCAACAATTTAAAATGGACTGTGTATAGCAATGAATTTTTCCCATCACATGCCAAGAATTTAACTATATAAGAAGATACTTTAGCCCAAATCCAAGGCAAAGATAAATGTTTAGTACCTTGTAAGGAAGAATCCATATTTTCTCCTAGTAAGGAGAATTTATTTCTTGCTACAATGGCATCCGTTCTGACTAGAAACTTCTCGCCTACTCTTGACAAGTCAGATTCTTCAGCTATAGCTACCTCTAATGCATCTACCTTCAGACCCCTAACAATAACCTCATTATTTTGCAATGTTTTGGCCAATTGTTGGGTCATTACCTCATTAAATTTTGTAAGCTTCAAGAAATAAACCATCTAGCCAACTCACTGGAATATAGTCAAACTTTGCTTTTCTTCCAGTAGCAGGTTATGTGTTGTTGGTTCCCTTCGTATGATATCACCCCCAATTACAATGCTTCATTAATTTTCAGTCTCTTCACAATTCTGCTATATTTTATTATTTCTCTGCCACCCCAATTACACCACTTCTATTATGCTTGTATGATATATTACTCAAATGCACTCCTTAATTCAGTTGCTTAAAACTTCTTTCCTCTTCTCTAAGCTCTGTATCTTTTGAAAATGGAAAATAAAACAATGAGAAGGTTTTGTAGAAAGTTTTGAAAATCAAGAAAACCAAGGAATAATCATGAATACCCCTCCCCCAACTAAAGTTACTAAGTGTCCTCACTTAGTGGGTATGGTTTAGGCGGAAGCAAAAATTAGAAGTAGTGGATAATTAAAACATGATATGTGACATGCATGAATGAACTATAAACACAAACAAAATTAATAATATTGTATGTTAATTATGATAAATTAATGTATAGTGTACCTATAGGAATGACTTGAAGTGAAATTCACCTCATGTGAAGTACCTATATACCACCTTGAACTTGATTTGAAATGATATGTCATGGGTGCTATGAAGGTTGTGTAGCTTTGGTGTGAAATTGATGGAAACATATCTTTGCCACGTGGAAAATAATTAGAATGATGGTTGAAAAGGTTGTAGAAAATATGCTTATGGTAAGGTGAAATTAATTGTATGATACGGTGGAATCGAAAAAGGTGGTAGGATGGCTACATGTGTACAAATGAAATAGGTTGCATGTAATGAACTAGAATATGTATGGGTAAATGTGCAAAATGATGCTATGAATTGATGGAAATATAATTAATACGGGTGTTTTGAGATGACTAACAAACAAGTGCTACGAGCTCATGTAGTAACCATTCCATTTTGTAGTTTTGTCGTCTAGTGATGTGATATTGTAGGTCCCTATTGCTTCTATGATTTCTTCATAAAATGAAGACTATTGAATGTCACTTGTGTAGTGTGTGCATGTGTTGTAGAATTATATCTATGAAATCTTAGTAGGCGAGCTATGTTGCTCGTCTACTAATGCTTCAGAAGAACTACTTGTTGTTGTCAATGCATTTTATATTTGTGGCTCAAATTGATGTTGCAATGTTAAAATGAAGTCAACCTTCTACAATGGCCATTTATAAAGCTTCAATCGGTAGCTATTAACTAGCAATGAAAACCTTACATCATCAATTGTTTGTAATTGAACTGCTCCATTTGGAAAAATAGTTTTAATCTCATATGGCCCAAGCCATCTAGTTTGTAATTTTCCTTTGTAATCTTTGTACCTTGAATCATATAGTAAGGTCCAATCACCTGCACTGAATTCCTTGGTTTTAATAGTTTGGTCATATCAACGTATCCTTTGTTTCTAGAGGATTTTAGTATGGTGAATGGCTTTCATTATGATTTCATCTAATGCATTAAGGTTGTGTAACCTCTCCTATGCTGTTGATAAGTCTATACCCAAATTGACTGCTATCTTCAGAGTCTTGTATTCAAATTCTATTAGAAATAATTCCTTTTTATATATACCAACTCATATAGTGTGAAACATGTCATTGTCTTCTAGGTTGTCTTGTAAGCCCAAACCGCTTCAGGTAACATGGTTGCCCAGTCCTTCCTATGGATTTGCATTGTCTTTGTGAGAATGTTTTCAATTTCTCTATTTGTGACCTCCAGTTGACCATTTGCTTCAGGGTGGTAGGGTGTGTACTTTTTATGTTTGATCTCATATTCATGCACTAGTTTTGTGATAAGATTTTATGTAAACTATGGTCTATGGTCTTGTGAATATATCTTCATAGAGAAATTTTTTCACATTCCCATCTCTTCTAAACTACAAAGCTTTAACTTTCACCCATTTGGTAAGGTGATTTGTACAAACCAACATGTATTCTTTATAGTTTGATGTTGGGGAGATGGGACCAATGAAGTTTAGTCCCCATTTATCAAATGGTGCTGCTACTAGTTGTGGTTGTAATGGCATCTCATCTATCTTTGTTGGCCTTCCCATTCTTTGACATCTATCATAGATCATGATGTAATTGATTGTATCTTTATGAAATGTTGGCCAATTGTTGGATGTTGTGGTTTTATTGATGATATGTGGTTTTCATTGGTGTCAACACTATTAGCATAAATGTATTTGAAGCTGTATATGTCGAGGATATTGAGAAAATTGTAATAAATGAGTTCCAGGTTGTCAGTGGTGAAGTGAAGTTTAGTATGGTGGTTATTTCTGTATGTTGTTGATCAGAGGTTGTGGACTAAAGTGTTTTTTTTTGAATGTATCTAGTTTATCCACGTCGAGTTTCAATGATTCGTACGAAGATTTGATCGAGTTATGAAGATTTCCATTTAGACAGTTTTTCTGTTTCTTTAGTTGGTGTTCTTGATTGAAGATGAGGCTATTTCAGTTAGTTTAGTTGTTGCAAATGATTCTCTTGTGATTCATGTTTCTTTTGGATGTTTCTAGATTGTGCTCTACCTTTGTTGCACATCCCATTGATCGTTGTGATCGTGGTTGGCAATTTTCTCTTGCATGTTCATGTTTTCCTTGTTCTTGGCTGACATAGTGTTTGTTGTGTTGTGGATCTTCAAGGAAAAATTAATTGAAGTGTCTTCATGCTGGAGATGTTGATTTGGGTCCTCACTAAGTTGGCATGCTTAGTTTTATTCACGTTGATAATCTTGAATGTTTGGGCGACAATTTATATTCATTTTATTATTTCTTTTATTGTGACTTGTGATGAAATTTCATGTTCTTGTGGATATATAAAATAATTTGTTTATTTGAATTAAGTGGTGAAAGGTGTGCTTTTATTATTGTGTGTGTGAATAATTTTTTCTAAATCATTTCAAAGGCAGAAGCTGATGTGAAGAAATGTGAAGAGTGAAGAAGAGTGAAGAAGTGTTCATGTGCTTAATTGGAACTATAATCAGGAATTAGTAGATGCTATTTTCTCAGTTCAAAATCTGGATGGCTTTAATCTAAATCTCTTTGTAAGATAGTGTGTCTTCCTTTGTGAGTAGTGAGCTCTAGGCGGTGTGCCTAAATGCATGCACATTCCCATTATTATTTTCATTATACTTTTAACAGGGTATAATATTATGGACTAAAATCCACTGTGGTTTCTCCCCTACCAAGGTTTCCACGTAAAAAATCTTGATGTTCTTTATGTTTTTGATGTGTTGATTTTTTATGGTTTCAT
>VDFB02163971.1:0-29148 GCA_007258455.2 Sequoia sempervirens
TTAAGCGATGATAGTCTTCCCGGTTAACTTGTTTTATGGGGCGTGCATGCTGCGCTGAATTGTCCATTTTAGATTAGATGTTCCAGTTAAAGGCTGAGGTAGTTACTTGGTCGCTATAGTTTTATAATTAGGGTTGAGGCATTGCTTGCATGCATTGCGGGGAACTATAAGATAACACAAAGGTGATTTTAGGGTTCCCTACACCTTGATGTATATAAATAAGAGCTTACTGCAGCTCATTTGTAAATAACTTTTGCTTGAGAGAGGAATATATGCTGTGCCCCCCTTGCCCTCAATATTACTCTTTTTCGTATTTGTTCATGTGTCTTCAATATTGCAATTGATTGTTATACCACCTAGGGTTTCGAAAGATTGTGATGCTGAATTCTTTCCATAGATTAGATATCTGTTTGAACATCTTTGTCATTGAAATCAATTGTTATACCACCTAGGGTTCCAAAAGATTAAAGTGATAAGGCTGTTTTGTGTTAATTTACTGATGTGATCGATCGTTATACCACCTAGGGTTTCGAGAAGTTGCAGCAATAAATCTGTTTTTGTGAATCTTTATCAATATAATTGAAGGTTATACCACCTAGGGTTTCGTGAGATTATAAAGATAAAGGCTGTTCTGTGAAGGCTTTGCTGATTCGATCAAGTGTTATACCACCTAGGGTTTCGTAAGATCGTCTTAGTAAATTCTTAAATCTGTTTTGTGCCCAATAAGCTTGTTTAGATTGAGATGATAGTTGTGCCACCTTGCCTTCAAGTAGAGAGTCTAAACACGCTTATCGTCTGATAGTCAAACCTTGCTCCGTTTCCTCTTGCTCTGTTTTCCTGAGGAGATTGGATAGATATAAGTTGTAGTTTAGTTGATTTAGCGAGAGCGAGAGAAACTTCGGTACAGCGTAAGTTCTTTCAAGAAAGTCTTGTGCCTCTAGCAGCTGAAACAAAAAGACAGGAAGTAGTTTTGGCTTATTTTTCTTTACAAAGCATATTTGTCAAAGAACATCGAGGGAGCTTCCCCTCAATAATTCGAAGAGCACTCATTGCGTAGTGTGCATAGGCTGTTCATAACAACTTGTACTCCAGAGGTGTTAGTTGTTACGCCAACACATTGCGATCAGCTCGTGATTCTAAAGTGCTGGGAGGCGGCTGCCGGGACGCACTTGCTAAAAATAGTAAGTTCCTAAATGAGTGGTCATCTTCGTTTGCATGTCATACCATCGCGAAGCTCTCGAAAAACCCATAAAGAATCATCCGACATGCAAAGAAAACCCTGACATGCAAACCCTAAAAATAGCCTCCGAAGGCTGAACTTTGAAAGCTGTCGTCTCGTTTTGCATGTTATACCATCGCGAAGGTCTCTGAAAACCCAGAAGGAATCTCTAGACATGCGTTGAAAAATTCTGCATCTAAGCCCGGAAATCTGCTCCGGAAGTTGGACTGCTAAAAATAGAAAGTTGTCTGTTTCAGCTCAAATTTTGCACGCGAGTAGCTTGATGTGTTCTGAATGTTGTGTGGCTGTTGGAATCTCAAAAAAAAAACTGAAGGACTACCCGTAATTGCACACTTACTAAAAATAGTAAGTACTCAGAATCTGATGAAAATTTGCTGAGAGCCTGTTCGAAGTACACTAATAGCAATGTTAGTCTCAGATTTTCAATTTATTCACCTCGCTTGACTTCGGGTTGACCAGAAAGATAGAAACCCTAATTTTATAGACTTAGCCAAAATCTCACGTTTAAGCTCACAGACGAGCACATCCCAGAAAGGCAAACAATAGAAAAGGGACAAAAAGAGAGAGAGAGACAACAGGAAAACTAACTAAAATCAAGCCAAAAGTTCGAAACGAAGCAAAAATTAGGGGGGGTCCCCATTTGCAATGGGGCGATGTGTGAAAAAGGTCACAACAGGTATGCATCTCCAAACTTTGAAAAAAAGAAGCCTCCCGAACTACCGAAAGAGCAACGAGAGGATTGGGTTGCCTCATACCACCACCTAACCCTTCATCTCCTCCAAGAATGATCAAGAGTCCATCAACTGAATCACTTATGGTTCTCTCTCCATACGAAGACATAACACTAGTGGCTGATCCCCTAAGTGTATACTCTACCATCCCAATCTCCTCTAACGCTTGAACATTCAAGGGGCTCTCAAACAAGGGCAACTCATGATGTAAATTAGGTACACAAACTGAAATTTCTGTATCATACCTTAACTCTGATTGCTCCATCAGATTGGCCATCATGCAAGGCTTAGTCCACATGTTTTGAATTCTTTTTGCCCCTGCCATGTCACACCAAACTAACTTGGTCCCTTCGAGTCTTGGACATACAAACAAGTCCTCATACTTGTCTCCCAAGTGAAAGCCAACAATAGAAGAGGTCTTCCTAATTCCATTTTCATGTGTAAGGGCTGCCAACATATGATCCTGCAAGAATGAACAACTGCTGACCCAAATAAAATCAGAATTCTTGCCATACCTTTTTGTAGTGCTTCTACTATTCTCAAACCTCTCACTTATCATTGTTGCATGTTCTCCATCCAAGGCAGATCCACAATCACAAACCTTAGGGCTGATCCATTTTGCTGTTATGTCAGGACTGCTGTTGCAACTCAGAAAATCAGGCCTTAACTTATGCTCTTGAGTGATGTATGGGTAATCCCTAATCTTCTCTCCCTCCATGATTGGGTGACCATCAACTAGGGCAGGTCCAAGGCATGACTTCTGTGAGAAATCATGAGTGTTATGCTTCACGAATTCAATCCCATAGCTGCAAGTGGAATCCTCATGTGTGTCCATCCCTTTGATCTCCATGACCACATTATAGGATGCTTCAAGCTCCTCTTCCATGACTCCACTCTTTTCCCTCTTCATGTTCCATTTGCCTTCCTTGAGTGTGGCATCCATAGAAGTCTGAATTTCTGATTGTGTGTGTGAGCTCATCCACTATATCTTCCTCCCTTCTCAAAGCACTCGCATATATCTCGCACATTCTGAATAGATGGTCTCTATCCGCAAGTAGATGCAAGTAGTTATCCTTCATCATTGCCACGGCCTTTTGAAGCCTTTGAAATTGGGTGAGGTAGAGATCTTCTTCGAAGTGTTTACCCTTCCCTAGGGTTATCCAACACAAATCTGCCATTGCCTTATGTACATGCTCAAAATGATTTAGTGCAGTAATAGATTCACCTCCATTCGTATTCAATTGCTCTTCCAAAGGATGAGGCTTATAGGACCCAATGTCTTCATGCAACATACCCTGATCATGCCTCCCCAAGTCAACTTCCTCATGGTCACCTCCTCCATCAAAGTAGTAGGTAGAATCTTCTACCTCATGATCTTCCTCCATGGCGGGCCTAGAGTATGTGTGCACCGCTATGACCTCTCTATTTTGAAATGACAAGTCAAACTTAACCAATACACTTGGGTCACTTCCCGCTGGAATTTCTGAATTGTCCTTATGACCACCATTTGAATCAAAAGTGTTGAAGCTAACATGGACATTTTTCTCCATAGGTGCTGGTTGGAAATCAAACTGATATACATTGAACATTGGGAATTCTTTCCCAACATCTACGCTATCCTCACTGGAGTGATGTAACAACTCTTCACTGTATGCTGATTTGGAAACTTCAACGTACTCAACTTCATCCCGCTCCTTTTTTGAAATAGCATTAGCAACCTTAATAATTTTGTCATTTGCATACCTTCCCTTTGGAACATTTAGGTACTCTACCACATAACTTTCTTGTCCCAGAACATTCTTTTCATGATTTGAGAGGTCACAAGAATGGTCCATGTGAAGTGCCTTTTCAGAAAGTGTGGAAATTTTATGTTTGTTTGATTTGAAGGGAGCTTGTTTTGATGTTTCCTTAATTCTCTGTAATTGTTGTTTTGCTCGAGCAGCTATCAACTTCGCTTCATTTGCCCTCATTAGCCATTCATCACACATTTCTTGGTTCCCCACTACAACTGGTGTACTTGTCTGCAACATAGTTAAGTCCTTTCCTTCCTCATGAATACTAGGCTCAAGCACAAATACTGTATTGTTGTTAGTAGACAACCCAAGACCAGAAATTTCTTCCCTTTTCAACTTTCTAATATAGTTATATAGTTTTTTCTTACTTGGATTTCCTTCCTCGAGTATTCCCAAAAACTCATCAAAGGAGACATGAGTTTTGAAATCATCTGGTAATCCCTGGTACTCAGCAACAATGTCATTGGCTTCTATTTTCATTACCACCTGCTCGTCCTCTTCCTTTTGTAGGAGTTGTTGAAGCGTGTTTATCATCACATTTTGATTTTCTCTAAGGGTGACAAATCTGTCCATCTGAATCATCATTAGATAGCTGAAATTTCTGAGTCACAAACCCAATAGGCTGGCAAGACCTCCAGCTCTGATACCACTGTAAAATACCTTGAAATTTCTGCCTTTAATTTTCTGTTTGCCTCTCCGGAGTTTTTTTTTGAACAATTGACTTTCAATTTCTGTGCTTGCTGTCTGCTTGATGGTTTTGGTATTTTGTTTGCATAAGATGATTGCATTTACAAAGATGACTCTAAAGAAAGCATTTAAATGACTGGATTGAAATGAAGATACAAATGCAAGATATTTTTGTATTTTCCACTGCTTATAATTGAATGAACTTGTAAAATTATGCACCTACAGCAGTTTAGACATTTTGACAAACAGTTTGATGACGAACTCCCAAACTCCTCATATTTGCTATTACTGACATTTCCCCTATCAGCTGTTCATAAAAGCATTTGACCATTTACATAGGACTGAGACAGCATTAAGGTATTAACTCTACAGTAAAGTTCTCCATGACAACACCTTGCATTCACAGAAACAATATTAAGGCTGAAACAACAACATTATTTGACATTTCTGAACATTAAAAGGGACAATAATTCTTGCATAAAGTCCAGAAATTGAAACAGCCAACTCAATACCCACAGTCTCAAACTAATTCTTCATTTCAGACCCATTTAATGACTGAGAGTACAAGCAAGAGCACTCAGACCTGGTTACTACGCAGTCCTGAGTCAAAAATGGTTTGAGGTTGTAACAGGGATGTCCAAAATATGCTTGCCAGATATTGAAATCTGCTCTTACATTGTCCAACTCAAGGAAATAATGTCATTCAATCTTCAAGGTGGAGAATGGACCAAATTCGTGCCAATATATCCTTCCCGTGAAATGCGTTTCGTCCTTGAGGTACCACGCCACACAGCAAGCAGAAGACTGAGCTGCAAGTTGTTCATGCAAAAATCCCTCATAAAATCTCGATTTACAAATGCCACAGGTTCTCAGGGAAACTCAGACGCCCTGCCTAGGGTTCACCAAAAGCCACGACATCACAAGAACTGATACAGATGCCATCATTTTCCCTGCCCAGATTTCGCGTCCTTCATATGCTGGAAGATATTCTTCATAAATCGCGATTACCAAGGGTTTCCTGCGTATGAATGCAGCACCCAGGTAGATCACAAAACGTCTTCAAAAACTTCAAATACTTTCCCTGAACGCGGATTCAAGACAATACAAAAATACTCTCAAGAGATGACGTGAAAATCAGGATGCCGACCTGTTTCTCTTCTCCAAATCTGCACATGCCAGGCTAGGAGTGATATTGCACACTCGAAACAATGGCTAGGGTTTACAAAACTCACAACCAGGAAGCTCGAACTTCTCCATGAAGGAAATCACGTATATTTTCAAAAGGTGCGAATGAACTCTCATTTTTGCTCTTTTGTAATCTTCCCTTCAAAATTTCGAGTGACTTTAATAAAGTAATTTTTTATTAAATATTCACAAAGTCACATTTATAACCAAAAGAAAGTGACTTATAAAGTTCCTTTTTGATAAATATTTCACTAGTCACTTTAAACTTGATTTATTAATTATTTAATATCCCTCTTTTGAAAACAATTTAAGACTTGGGGAATATTAAATAATTAAGTCATTTTGTCCAATTTTTGGGGACATTACACTAGTCTAGGGCACGTGTGGCTCGATCTGAGCCGTCTATTGTAATTTAATCTAGACCATCCATTGAGATTGGCCAGCTATATAAAGGGGATCCCCCCTCATTTGTAAATTTTAGATTAGAGATCAGAGAATAGAGCAGAGAGACTGATAGTATACTTGAGATAGCTTAGCATAGTTATTAGCATAGCATAGTTTGAAGGAGAAGGAAAGTTTTCCCTTGAGAACTTTGTAAGAAGTTGTGAAAACTATCATATTAAAAAGAGTTTCATTGATGATAATTTCGTCTTTTGTTATGAGCAGCTAGCAAGATTTCTTCGTCCTTCTACTTCAAGTAGGACTTAAAGTAGAGTAATTTTCATTTTCATGCAAGTAGTTAGTTTTGGATTGTGGTGTTTGATGAAGGCAGCTTCGTTTAATCCATACCACTAGCAGCTTGCTGACGGTAAGTTTGTCTTGTGTGGTCGACTGGAATACTCTATAAGCTTAACTTTGGTTATGATTCGCGTCTTGGCATGCATCATCTTGTTGGTGTCTTGATGCTAAATTGTGACTTGAACACTCCTTGCTACCCCCTTTGAAGATTGCACCATGCATCATCTTGTTGGTGTCTTGATGCTGAATTGTGACTTGAACACTCCTTGCTACCCCCTTTGAAGATTGCACCGACTTTGTAGAGGCTGTCCAACGCAAGGCGAAGCAAAGTTTGGTCGAACCTGTTGAATTTGATCCCGTGTTCCGCTTTAGGATAGAACTTAAGATCTTCTAAACGCTGCACTCATTTAATTTCGGCACATTCCTGGTTAGTATAGGAAACACCTACCTCATTGCCAGATCATTCGCATCACGCACAAAAACCCCCTTTCATCATTAATCTGCTGTTAGCTGCTAACTTCTGAACAATTGTGTATGTCCCGTCGTGAAAACAGCATATCACAACAAACCAACTGAGTGTATTCCATTGCATTGAAGGAACCTTGGAGTTGAACGTACGATCTCTCTTGCAATCTTAGTGTACTGAATACTTTGATCAAGAGAGAATGGAGTAGCCGTTGGATACTTTATTTTGCTGTTTGGTGTTGGTCACAAAACTCACATCAACAAATTGCCCTGTTTCCTTGGTTTTTTATGTGTTGATTGGTGGCATAAGAAATACTTTTTGATGGCGTTCGATAATTAGAGGTGGAATTCGCTGTTTGGAAGGTGTTGTGGGTGAATTTCCTATGGCCGTTTGACCTGCAACAGAGGTATATCACACTTGTAACAACTCAGTCCAGTCATTTCAGACCTCCTACATCACCTGCCTGCAGTTATAATTTGATTTCCAGACTTGTTATATCATACCAGCATTAATGTTTCAAGGTATATGGATTGGTTGTCCTTTCTGGTGATTGTTCATGCTTTTGGAATTTGATTTGGAGATGATAAATGCCACTGTTATTACCGGTTCATATCAGCAGCTAACCCACTTCTTTTGATGATTAAAATGCTCATGAAATTAATGTTGTAGTGCTTTTCGATGATCTTACTACCAAAGTCATTTCTTTCTTGCACTTGATTTGTAACACTGGCTGACAGTACTACCAGTGAATATAATTTGGTTAATGTTGATTCTTACCCCACTGCACAAGTGGTTTGTAATCGCCCTAGCGAATAAGTGGCAAGTGTTTGATATTTACTTTCAATTTAAATAAGCTTTCCCACAGAAAAGTGGATGTGCTATTGTAATTCCCGTTGAATAAGCGAATGGTTCTCCTTTTTGTATTGCATTCACATCCCACTAGATAAGTGGTTTTTCTGGCTTGCGTCCTTATGCCTTTTATTTTAGAAATTGATTTCAGTTTGTAGCATTTCAAAGCACCGTATGCTCTCACCTTGCCCTTTTTAGGATTTGGGTGATCAAAAAGTGGAAAGGAAGTTGTTATACATTTTTGTTATAGTTGAGCTAGTCCAAATTTCCAAAAATAAAGGTGATTATTATAGTGGTATCAAAGCTGGAGATTTTGCATGCCTATGTCTTTAATCCTGTTGTGCAGCTACAACGTTCTCTATGAGTGATAGAAAATTGAGATATTACAACAAGGATCAAAAAAGACAACTTTATTAGTTGCTTAAAACCACAGTTGAAGAGACATTTTCAGAGGTTGTAAGAGTTCATTAGAGTTTTGTTAGTGACAATGATAGATCTTCAGAGAATATGGTAGACAAAGATAAGGGACCAGCCCAACTAGATAGTCCAAATTCTAGAGCATAGAGGAAGTTTGACACTATGCTTGACATGATGTCACAAATATTGGCTAAGATGACTTAGGGTATACCATAAGCTTCCCTAGTTTAGAATGGTGAGACTAGTTCCTCAAACACCAACAATCAGTAGAGTGGTAATGGACATATAGTTAAAGCAGCTTCGAGGTTTGTTCCAAGGCCTCTCCAACCTACATTTCCACATAGGGAGGAGGCTCAAGTTGTTCTAGAAGCCTAGATTTCCATGGTGGACAAAGTGAGGACCGGCTATGTAGAATATGTGACTCTCCTACCTAAGATTTGTGATATTTTGACATTAAATCAGATCATGAACCAAAAGAAGAAGAGGGGTGGAAGAGTTGAGAACAAAGGTCCTGTTGTGCAGAGAGACTACCAACAAGCTTTGGGGAAGGTCACTTTGGCACACTTTGATGGGAGTGATAAGTGCACAGCTTGTGCATAGGTTAAGAAGTTGGACAACTATTTTTCCCTTAGACCCATGCCAGAGGAGGATGCCATTAAGGTTTTTTATGCTACATTTGGATGGATGTAATGTTCCCTTCTCAGCAGTGGTCAGTACTGTTGGCCGTTAGCCTATCTCGGAGGTCCGTAGGCTAGTCAAAAGCTGAAATTAGGGTTTCCACTTTTGAGGAGGTTTTGAGGTCTTGCATGCAAGAGTTTCTAACACATGTCTAGTGGAGTTTTCTGGGTTTTTGGAGAGATTCGTGATGAGGTAACATGCATGACAGGATATTGACTTGCATTCTCGGCTGCTTTTGGAGGCTTGCATGTTGAAGTTTTTCAGTTTGGATTTTGGATTCCTTCTGGGTTTTCAGAGTGCTTCACAGTGATGTGACATGCATCAGAAACAATGGACTTTTCTGAACTTGCTATTTTTAGTAAGTTACGACGGCTGCTTAGCTTGTGCTCAAAATGAGTTTGGAACAACTTACTATTTTTAGCAGTATACTATTTTTAATAAGTTCTATTTTTAGCAGTGCTATTTTTAGCAGGGTTTCTGTAGTTCAGTTCAGTGGCCATATCAGGCAGGTCAGTTTGAGCAGTTTGGTCTTCAACACCCTTGGTGCTATTTTTAGCAGGTTTTCAACAAGCTAGTTCCAAGTCTATTTCTGGCAGGTTAGTTGGACCAGTTTGAGTCTTCAGTACTTCTGAGCGATTTTTGGCAGGTCTGAGCTTGAGTTGGGCGCTTCACTTGTGGAGGTAAAATATTTTAATAAAGTGAATTTTGATAACGCTTGGTGGACACCTTAAGGAGAAATAAGTGATTTTATTAAAGTCATTCACTTTATTATATTTGGATGCCATTTTATACTTTATTAGCAAATTTAATAAAGTATATTACTTTCTTGATGTTGGATGCCTTGGAGACATGGGGAAATGAAATGCAAATGAGATAATATTTTGAGGTGATATATTATTTTATAAAGTGTTTCCTTTATTACTTTTTGGACGCCACATTACACTTTATTGATATTTTTAATAAAGTGTTATGTCTTCATGAAGTGGACAACTTGGGAAAAGGTGAAATGAAATGCAAATTGGCAGAACATTGCAAGGTGAATGTGAATTTGGATTAGGCATCCATCTTGGAGGGAAATGAATTTGAATTTGGTGACAGAAAAGCTATAAATAAGAGTGTTGGGCTCTTTGTTTTGCATCCATGAGAAAATACATCGTTATGCTGCCGAAATGGTGAGTGAGTGCTTCGAGGAATGCATACCTCCTAGTGTGTTTGCTTGGTTTCTTGCTTGAGAGATAGCAACTAATCAAGTGTGAGACTGTTCTTTATATAGAAGAACAGATGGATCTTATTGTGGAGATGTTATTTACAGTTTTCTAATGTTTTGGAGTGCTTTCACAGTTTATTGTTTGCTGGTTGGAGTGTTGGCTGTAGGTGTTTTTGGCTCGTAGCTCATTGGGCGATTTTCTGTTGGTTCTGGGTATTGACCCCATGGTTGAGTCTCCCCTAGGCGCCCCTTATTGCTGAGTTGCAGATTTTTCTGTGGAGTCTTGGGTTTATTCTTGCAAGTCGCCCCTCTTGGGAGGCCGTACTATGTGCTGGAGGAGTCTTTTTGAGAAAAAAAAAAAAATAACCATAGTTTGCAGCTGTTTCATGATCTCTTCTTAGTCGCCATCCATCTAGGAGTCTATTGCATCTTGTCTCATGTTATTTGGAGTGATATGGAGTGAGTTATAAGAGTTTTAGCGAGTCTTGTAGTTGCTGGTTATAAATTACAGTTTGTTGGTTTAGTATTTCAGTTTGTCTTTAGTTGGGATTTTAGTGTGCTAAATCATAGTTTGGAGTCTTGAGAAGTTTGGTGAACATCTAACATTATTTGCAACATTGGGACATTTCAATTTACAGTGTTATTTGCAGGATTCTATCTCATTGTAAAGCTATTACAGTAGTACTGTTCAACTATCTTCATATTTTGCTGAGTTACATTGTATTTCCCACTCTTAGTGGAAGAGGATGGCTTAGCCGCCTATTTTACTTATTGCAAATCATATTCCCATGATTGTGGAAGAGACTGGCCTCGCCATCTTCATTGTACTACATTTCATACTGCTGATCGATTGAGCAGTCACCAATGCATTAGATCCTCAACGCCATATGGTAGCACCTCACCCACCTCGGGTCTTGAGTGCACATTCTTGGTGTTGGGTTGCTTTCGGCATTGCATTCTCTTTCAGTTGCTACTGACAATCCTTGACGCCATATGACAACACCTTTTCCATCTTGGGATTGAGTGTGCATTCTTGGCGTAGAGTTACTTTCCAGCAGTTGGTTTGGATTTGGGCTAACCTTAACGGGTGCTTGTTGTACTAAATTGTTCATTGAAAAAATTGAAAAAAATTGGTTGGCTCATTACAATGGAGTAGTGCATGAGTGGTGGTACCATAGCTTGGTGACACTAGGCCACAATTTGATCACCACCTATGATGAGTTTACTAACAAGCTCATTGAGAGCTTTAACAGGAAAGACCCTGAGATGTAGTTCAAAGAGCTTGCCCAATTGAGACAACATGGTATTGTGGATGTCTATATCTTAGAGTTTCAGAGACTTTCCATCATGGTTCCAAACATCATAGAGAGTAGACTTGGAGTCCTTTACATTGAAGGACTAATAGATCCAATTAGAGGGTGGGTAAAGGCTTTTGAACCACCTAATTCATAGGTGTTGATGTGATTTTTGTGACCGCACCAATCAGCAAAACAAAGTATCCGAAGGCTACTCCATTCTCTCTTGATCAAAAAATTCCATACACTAAGATTGCCAGAAAGTTCGTATGTTCAACTCCAAGGTTCCGAAAATGCTATGGAATACCCTCAATCGGTTCATTGTGATTTGCTGTTTACACGAGGGGACTTACACAATTGTTCAAAAGGTTTGCAGCTAACAACGGGTTAATGATTGGAAGGAGATTTTGTGCGTTGCGAATGATTTGGCGATGAGGTACGTGTTTCCTAAAACTAACCAGAAATGTACTGAAATTAAATGGGTGCAGGGTTCTAGAAGATCTAAATTCTATACTAAAAGAGGATGTGGAATCAATCTCAAAAGACTTCAACCAGACTCTGCTTCGCCTCACGTTGGACAACTCACACAAAGTTGGTGCAATCTTCAAGGAGCGGCAACGAATGTTCAAGTCACAATTCAACATAAAGACACCATCAAGACGATGCATGCCAAGACGTAAATCATAACCGAAGTTAAGCTTGTAAAGTTTTCCAGTTGACCACACAAGGAAAACTTGCCGTCAACAAGCTACTAGTGGTATGGATTAAAAATGAAGCTGCCTTGATAAAAACCACAATCCACGATTAACATCTACTTGCATGAAAAATTACTCTAATCTAAGCTACTTGAAGTAGAAGGGGTGAAGAAATCTCGCTAGCTGCTCATAACAAAGACGAATTCACCATCAATGAAAGCTTCTTTTTATTATGATAGTTTTCACAACAATCTCTTACAAAGTTCTCAAAGGAAAACTTTCCTTCTCCTCCAAACTATGCTAAGCTAAGCTATCACAACTACACTATCAGTCTCTCTGCTTTATTCTCTGATTCTAATGTCTAATCTAATTTCTACTGAAGTACAAATGAGGGGGGATGCCCCTTTTATAAATAGCCCAGTCCAATGGACGGTTCGGATTACAATCAAATGAATGGCTTAGATTAAGCCACCTCAGCCCTAACCCTAGAAACTGCCAGAATAGGGAGTGGTACAATAAATGAATCACAAGATTCCCACTCACTCCCAAAATAGCAAAGGCAATTAATGCCCACAATCAATCTTCCAGAAGGTCATCATCCAGAAGAGCATTTCCGTTCTCCTTCTCCTTGGCTGCAAAATCAATGAATCTGGTGAGCACAGTCTCAACCTCCTGAACTGAGATCGGCAGAATATGGTCAAGCTGGAATTCTAACACTGTAACTGCCTGCCCATGCCATGCACAAGATTTTCTCCAAGCAACTAAAGCATCCTGAGTATTCTGAATAATACTGGAGAAAGTGGAGGTGTTCTCAAAGTCGTTCTGCACAAAAGTATTCACCTCTGGAAAGAAAGGTGGCAACCTACTCCTCAAGCTATCAACAGTCACCTCATCAGAATTCAGCCTCCTAGCAAAGATAGCCTCCAAGGTGTTTAGGACTCCATCAATAATGTTCATCATAGCCTTCCTGACTCTGGCCGAATTTGCCAGTGCTGCATCAAAGAACCCACGTCCTGTGACTACTGAAGAGTACCATCCAGCGAAATCATACCTATCACCCCCCTGAATCACTCCTCCATCAATCAACACCTACAAGGGAGTATGCATCAAGGCCTCCAGACGCTGAATAACCTTGCCCTGATAGACATGAGCAGCACCCCAGGCCTGATCAACTGCCTCCATCCGTGCCATAATGCCGGAAGCTTGCTGATAAGCATGAGCAAGATCTTCCATGAACTTTTCTGTCTCGGCACGAACACTTGCAACCCATTTATCTGCCTCCTGTGCCATCTTCCTCAAATCCTCTAGGCCATTAACTGATTCCCTAGACAACTCGCTTGGAAGCTCAAGTGCTGGAATCTCTTGCCCACAAGGATGAAACAAATGCTGCATGTAGCCAATCAAAGTCTTATGCTCCTTCAATTTATTGTACTTGCCTTCAGTCCTGAGCAATCTGTCCTTAAGCGCCTGATAGGAGTTATCACACTCCTCAATGATTTGTGCTCCTGTGGGGCGACCTAACTCCATGGTAGTGATCATATAATTTTCTGGTACAGCCTCGTCTCGATCACAATCAACCCTTGGGACAACCACATGAAGGGTGCGAGAGCCATCCTCATCCGTTGAGATCTTTGAAAATTTTCTAGCTCTCTTCTTTGTCGGAGGTGCACTGATCCTACTCAAGAATTCCTCCATCTCTACTGCTAGATCAGCCTCTTCACTGGGGCTCCTTCTCATTCTATCTCTGAGCCAATCAGGTACTACCTGCTGTATAATAAATGGCTGCTCATCTCTTGCTTCTTCTTCATGGACTTCTTCTCTAATTTCATTCTGGTGAGGCTCATTGGCCTCTATGGGATGAGTATCTCTTGAAACTGCATCATCCTCTAGAGCCGCCTCAAGCTCACGTTGGGAGTGTGTATCAGTAGCAGTTTCCTCATCTTCCTCTTGCTGATTATCTCTAGTGGGTGCATTGACACTCTGGCCAACTGATTCTCTTCGTGGTGGCTAATTTTCCTCATGTAATTCTTGCTCCTGATTCAATACATTTCTCTGATCAACAAATAGTGAAACCTCTTGTATGCTTGGAGAATGTGTCTCCAATGGCGTAGGTGACTCTACCATAATTCTTGGAGGCTCCGGCTAAAATGGCTCTTTCCTTCGAGACTCTGGAGCTCGAGCAACCTGTTTCTTCTTGCTGGAAGTCGGCGTCCTATGATCTCCCATCAAATTGTAAGTCAAAGGAATTGACCTGCTCTTCAGTCGACTCACATGTCTTTCAACCCATGCTCTGGTGAATGTCAGGACTGATATACAAAGTGTGTCCAAATCAGCAATCTCCGGCTCTGACCAATCTGGGAGTGGGAGTGGTGTGTCTCTCACTGCCTCATAATCTGGATGAAGAACATTCATGTCCTCATCCACCTGGTCCGGTAAGGGAATAATCTCACACTCCCTAATCAGGCTCAACGGTATCCTCGAGAACATCCTCTTTCTAACTTCAGCTTCATCTAATGTATTAACCAGTAATCCTCAATATTTTCCTTATGCACAAACTCTTCCGACAGTATCCATCTAATATTCCTGTGAGGATCATAATACTACCTGCTGGTGTGATAAGAAAGGTGGAAAAATTGAAGCTCATTCTCAGCTTCCCTGGCTACCTAAAGCGAAGGACACACTTCGTCTGAATTTCCCATAATGATCAGGAAGTCAAGTCCTCCCTTTTTCTTTCTCTTCTGAATCTTATCATAGGCAAGGAGTTGCCTAGATATCTCTCACATCAAAATTCTATTTGTTGGGTACTTGGGCAATCTATACAGGTATGAGGAAAACCCTTGCAGCTTGATGTAAGTAAATTTCGGAAACTGAATAAACCAACACCCATACCTTTCTATTAATTCTTGAGCTTCCTTCGAGATCCTGTGATGGGCTCTTTGCTGAAGTGATCTCGTTATATGCATGGTGAAGGCATCATTAATTCGCTTGTAATTGGATGTGCTTGTCAGTTGTAGCTATGGACAAGCCTCATGAATTTTGAACTGATGAGAGCCACATCCAATTGGCTCCTTGTAGGATATTCCCCTATACTTCGTCATGCGAGCCAACATGTAAACAATGTATGAGCCCATGTAAAATGTTTTTGTCCCCCTCAAGCTCCGGAGCTGCTCATGCAAATTGTCATTGATCATCACCGCCCAGTTGATATGTTCTTTGCCTTCCAGCATGAGGTTGATGTAATAGAACATCCATGGCTCAAAGATAAATGCTTGAGGACAACCTCCAACCCTACTGAGCATCATGATCAGGTCACAGTACTCCTTCAAATCATCTGATATTATCTGCTTCGACAACTTCGTGCGAGAGGGCTTGGGCTTGTTCATCCAACAAGCGTTGATCATATCAGCACATCTCTCGAAAGTTGAAGCATACGTTCGCTCAGCACATTCTCTCGTCTTGTAAATCATCTTCTCATGTGATGGGATTCCAAATGCTTCGCCGATAGTTGCAGGTGTGAGGTTGGCGAACAATCTACCATCAGGTGAGACAATAGACCTGTGATCAGGGTCGTAGCAATTA
This sequence comes from Sequoia sempervirens, assembly GCA_007258455.2. Classification (NCBI taxonomy): domain Eukaryota; kingdom Viridiplantae; phylum Streptophyta; class Pinopsida; order Cupressales; family Cupressaceae; genus Sequoia; species Sequoia sempervirens. Next base: position 15,561 of record VDFB02163971.1, read on the forward strand.
GCACACTCCATAATTAACTCTAGACACTGAATTGCTGGTGGAAAACCAGCAGCTGCATATAGTCCACTTCGAACAATATTGTCGTGATGAAACTGCGATTGCTCTTACCCCAGCCATCACCGCAAAACAACAAATAATCATTAGAAATTTAACCCGTCAAGAAATCACATTGGGGCTGCCAGTCGACTTTTGAAAAATGAGGAGCTTCAGCATGCAATTCTAACTTCAAACCTCAATACTTCTTTAGCAACTTCGAACTTAGAAAGACTTAGAAAGTTTTCCAAGCAAGTCTCAGCAACTTCAACACTTAGATAAAATCGGCCAACTTCACTTCAACCACTTCTCAGCACTTAGACTTCTTCAAATTCGCACTCTTCAAAGTTTAGCTTCAAACTTTCCTCTTCTACTTTAAATCGAACTTCTTCACCAAGTTTCAGCTTGCACTGCAATCCTTACTTCAGAGCTCAAGTCGTACTTCTTCAGCTGATGGAGAAAAAATGAATAAACTTCACAGCTCAAATAGCTGAGTCGAATTCTAGAAGAAGCTATCTTTAGCCAGTTTATTAAATTTCCACTACTCCTCTGCAGGAATTCGAATTTCCCTCCTCTGGCAGCTGTAACACTTGTCATCCGGCGTCAGGAATATTTTGACCTTCTAGAATTTCCAAAAGATTCACTTCACTGGTCAAGGCGTACTAAGCATTTTTAAATAATTTTTTGAAAATATCAACTTCAATTGCATCTTTAAGAAATTCACTTCACCAGCTAAAGCTCTGACACTTAATTTTATTCATCTCTCGCCCAGGAAGATTATTTTCACGAAGAATTCGATCAATTTCACCTAGGCAATCAACTTCAAATTCATCATCTAAGGCATTTTATTTCAACAACACATTTTATTCCTTGCCTTAGAAAGTTTTAAATTTTCCCCTTAAAAAATTCATTATTCAAGCGCCGATCAAAATTTTCATCTCGAAATCCTTGGCGAGCTGTGGAAGACTTTGAAATCCATTCCTTTTCGAAGACGTTCGATACCCAGAAGAAAATTCCCTTAAGAAAGTGCCGAATCCATGGGTCTACAAACGAAGGGGTACATTTAATTTTTTTGAATTTTAGACCTTAAAAAAATATTTTTCATTAAATTTATTCCCATTCTTCATCTCTGGGTGAATTTTCTTGATTGACTTTGAAAATTTTCATCATCTTCGTGAAGCTGGCACCTTCTGACATATCTTTGTCAATTTTATTCATGCCTCAGTGAATTTCATCTCCTCCATCAACTTGGGCGTATTTTCTCTAAGGAAGGTGGAATTAGATATTAACACTTAGGAAAAATATTTTATCACCTCATCACTAGCTTGGGCACATTTGAGGGGACCAGAAGGATTTTCAACACTTTCAACGCCTTGGAATTATTTTTTTATCCATTTGTCTTCCTCTAGTCATGGCGCATATAGCCTGTGGTGAGGAAACACTTAGCATGTATTTCCCTCTTAGAAAGCCACCATCTCCAACATCTTTGGGGTGCATTTCACATGTCAAGAAGGAATTAACTTCTACGCCTTCCTTAGCCACCTTAGACTTGGGCGCATTTAGGCTATGGTGAAGGATTTAACCAAGCCTTAGCAATTTTTACCCATCTTCACCTTGTTTGACATCAACGCCTTGGTAACTTCCCTCCATCTTTACCTTCACTTGGGCGCATTTCACACATGGAGGAGGATTTAACACTTTCAACGCCTAGCATAGGTCATGACTTCATGGGCGCATTCAAAGGGAGGAGAAGGAAGTTTGAATCCCACGCCTTTGACTTCTTTGACTCTTCTTCAAGCATGGGCGCATTTTGATAGTGGAGGAGGATTTATCGCCTTGCCTTGTCCTTTGCTTACCTTCATCTTGAAGTGGGCGCATTTGGGGTATGGAGGTGGACAAACTTCATGCCTTAGAAATTTTTTATGGCTTCCTCCTTCCTTGGGCGCATTTAGGGGGTGGAGGTGGACTTAAGTCCAACACTTAAACTTTTTTCATCATCTCCTTGTGAAGTGGGCGCATTTTCAGGGGCCTGCAGGATTTAACTCCACACTTAAACTTTTTTCTCAAGCTAATTCTTCCTTGGACGCATTTTGAGGTATGAGCAGGATGAACTCCAGACTTAGAAGAATTTTAGCTTCCTGCTAGCTTGAGGGCGCATTTTGAGGTATGAGCAGGATGAACTCCAGACTTAGGCGTTTTTTCTCTCATATTCACCAGCTAGCTCAATACTTACTATATATAGTAAGTTTCAGGTTTTTCCTCTTCTGAAGCTCAAATTGATTTGAAATTTTAACCACAAGATCCTCATGACCTAATTAATCTATTCACACTGCCATCTCAAGCTGACCTACTATTTATAGCATGTTTCTGAAGGTGGCTTACTATTTATAGCAACTGCCTGATTTTGATACTTCCCCAACTCCGTTTGACTTGAAACTTGAATGACGTGATCCTCATCGGTAGACTTGCCCGTTCACACTGGCACCTGCTGCTGATTTACTATTTATAGCCTGTTTCTAGAACGCCTTACTATAAATAGTAAGTGCTCCGATTGCCTTCAAATTTTACTAGTGGATAGCCTGAAAGATATTGATTGCAATGGGATACATTGGTTTTCAAAATTTTTGGCATTTTACCCCTCATTTTGGGTCCTGAAGCCAAAAACCCTAATTTGACTTGCATGTCTATCAAATGACCTCTGTTTAACTTCGTTTCTGTTGCACTTCGCCTTGTTTGTGATACTGATGCGCTAGGCAGCTGCCGGAATGGACCTGCTAAAAATAGTATGTCTCTGAAAATTGATCATCTCGCTTTGCATGTCACATCACTGCATAGCTCTTGAAAAATCCATAAAGAATCACTTGACATGTGCTGAAAAGCCCTGCATGCAAACCCTAAAAATAGCCTCCGAAGACGGCTCTTGAAAAAGTCCTGATCCTGGTTTGCATGTTACACCACTGCGAAGCCCTCGAAAAACCCACAAGGAATGTTCTGACATGCAAAGAAAATTTCAACATGCAAACCCTAAAAATAGCCCCTAAAGGTTGAATACTGAAAGTCATCGTCTCATTTTGCATGTTATATTAATGCGTAGGTCTCAGAAAACCTAGAAGGAATCTCTAGACATGCATTGAAGAACTTTGCATATAAACCCTAAAATCTGCCCCTGAAGGTGAACTTGCTAAAAATAGAAAGTTGTCCGATTTGGCTCAAATTTTGTAGACAAGTAGCTTGACGTGTTCCGGATGTAGTGTGACTGAGAGAACTTCAGTAGTGCTGAGAGAACGCCCTGAATTGAACACTTACTAAAAATAGTAAGTTGTCGGAATTTGATGAAATTTAGCTGGGAACTTGCTGGAAGCATACTGACTGCAACGTGAAGCTCAAATTCCAACTTATTCACTCCATTTGACTTCAAATTGACCAGAAAAGTACAAAACCTAATTCTCAAACTTAGCCAAAATTTCATGTCTAAGCTCAAAGGCAGGCACATCCCCAGAAAGGCAGACAACAGAAAGAGATAGAAAGAGAGAGAGAGAGACAAAACCAAAGCCAAAAGACAAGGAACAGAGCAAAAATTAGGGGGTCCCCATTTTGAATGGGGTGATGTGTGAAAAGGTCACAACAATAGGAAGCAATAAGGAAAGAAAGGAGCATGGATCTTGCTGCTCCATTAAGAAAAATTCCATCTAAGACATTTCATCATAATAAGGAAAGGAAGCATGATAATAAGGAGTCAAATCGGCCCAAAGAACTCTCTTCAAAGAAGTTGGATGGAGACCTCAAAAAGGAGCTAAGGAAGAAGAACCTTTGTTTTACATGCAAGGAGCCATGGGCACCACAGCACAAATGTTTTGAGAAAGGAAAAAAATCGTCAAATAGAGGTATATTCAGCTGATAATTCTGAATCAGAAAGTTCAGACCAGCAAGCTGAAAAGGAGAAAAGTGAAGTTCAGACCAGCAAGCTGAAAAGGAGAAAAGTGAGGAAGAAGAATCATCATAAGATTCTAAGGAAGAAAAGGAAAGTGGAGGTACCATTGCTAGACACTCACGTATAAAAAGAAATGATTTTTTTAGGGTTATAGGGATGTTGAAAGGGCAGCAAATTGTTGCTCTCATTGACATAGGTGTTACAGACAATTTCATTGACGAAAAGGTTGTAGCATGAAGAGGGCTCAAGACTAAAAATTTTGGAGGCTTTAGAGGCATAGTTGCTAATGGTCACATTATGTCTTACTTAAGGAAGATTCCTTAGTTGAGACTTCTATTGGGCCACTACGGAATCAATGAGGATTTCTATATTGTGAGTACCGGAGATACCGATGTTCTTGGTATGCAATGGCTTCGTTCCTTAGGTGAGATCACTTTGAACTTGAAATCAATGGAGCTAAAATTCCAAGATAATGGAAGGAAGATTGTGCTAAGAGGAATGTCCAAAGGAGGATCTCATGGTGCCACATGCAAGATGATGCAAAGAATATCCAATCATGGGCAAGAAACAAAGTCAAAGCAAAAAGGTGGGAATAAATTCCAAAATTTTAATGGCATGGAATGATAATCCACGAGTTTTGTACACCTAAAAAATTGAGAATATTTGTATATTTCAAAATATTGTTTCCTTCAACTCAAATCCACTTTTGTGCTCATGTGATCAATGTATACTTGTGTATGCCATCAAAATAGCTTCTAATTGTAGCAAGTTGAAATCTTTTTGCTGTGTGGTTATGGCTCCCTCTCCTCCAACTTCTTCCGCTCGTTATGCTCAGGGTTTCTCTGCACCCTCTGTTCCTTCTTCCTCCACATCCTCCTCAGTGAAATTAAATGATGAGAACGCCTTTTTTGGCGCAATGTCCGTAGGTTCTCCCTTTTTGTGCCCTACCAGGTTTGGGACGAGGGCTTCTCAATCTGTTCGAGGTTCTGCGTGGGGCGGGGATGACGGTTCTCCTCGCATATCCGAGCCTTATAAATCGGCTCTGAGTCTGGATGCCCCAGACGAGAGGCGAGGATGGAAGCAACCAGGTGCTGCAATGCTGAGGGCCTCTCCACAAGACCCTAATCCTTCTTGCCCTAGCACATCTTTGAAACCCCCATTCTTCATCAACAATTCAGATAAGGCCCTCAAAATTTGTCTGGACAGTATCGCTTATGACAGGGAGGAGTATCTGAAAGAGCATGCTTTGATTTGTAGATTCATGAGAGTTTGGCCAAAGTTGATTAGTGAAAATTGGAAAGCGTACACAGAGGATGAAATCAACATTTATCCTTGCGCAAAAGGTTTCTTTATTTTGGAATTTGAATCTCTAGAAGATAAGAAATTGATCCTCAACACTGGTCCTTGGTTTTACCAGGGAGATTTTTTACGTGTTAAGCCTTGGCTTCCCTCTTTTGATCCTCGAACTGAGATATTTTCCTCAACATTCCTTTGAGTAAGACTGCCCTATCTTCCTCTGCAATTTTGGGAAATTAAGTGCTTGATTGCAATTGCAAATGGATTAGGTAAATATCACAACATTTCAAAAGAAACTATAAATTATGAAACCTCTACATGTGCCCGTTTATGTGTTGAATTCGATTTATTTAAAGGCCTACCGGCTGAAATCACATTGAAAGTTAGAAACAGACGTTGGAGGCAACTGGTAGATTATGAAAAGATTGCATTTAGATGCATAAAATGCTTCTCAACAGCACATGGAACCCCACAATGCAACAAGAAGCAAGCTAATGGGCAGGGTGAAGTCAATTATCAGCCCTCTTGGTGGAATGGGGCTGAATCTAGCCACTATGTAATTGCTCCTATGGCGAAGGATGCTCTGCCCTCTCCAAAACCTTTACAGAAAATGTCTCCTATGCAGGGCTCTCCTTCCAATATACAATCTCCTAAGCCTTTAGTGATCTCAACTTCCAATATACAATCTCCTAAGCCTTCGGTGATCTCAACTTCCAATATACAATCTCCTAAGCCTTCGGTGATCTCAACAAACTTAATCTCTGAAGAAGTGACAAAGCAGGAAAAAAACATTGAGCATAATTTCTCCTATATGCCAAAGCAAGAATGGACAAAAGTAAAAAGGAAGAAATCTCCTCCCTCAAGGGCCAAACACCCAATGACATTAAGATCAGCAAAATCCGGAGTGAAAAATTAAGCATTGTATTTGAGGAATGTAATCTTTTTTCAAAGTAATAGAAAGAGTACTATCCTCTCTGATAGCAGTTTTGCTAAAAAAAAAATAGCTTCTAATTGTAAAGATAATTATGTCTTTGAATTTGATTTATTGAAGGGTACATAGTAAAAGCTTTAAATCCTTAAAAATCTCTATATTTCATGGTTTTTCAATTTACCAAGTTCGAGTCAAGTTTGAGTCTTGTACCTATCGTATATACAAATATAAATATGAATAGTATATAAATACAATTAGTATTTGTATATTTGCAATTGGTTAAGACTTAAGTTATTGCAATATATGTATTTTCAGTTCTGTAAAGTGTATAATTTTTTGCATACACACACACAAAGACACAACCATACCTATACCTAGGGAAAAAATTGCCGTACCAACATATCCAAACCACGAACAAGTACTCGTTCCCATACCAAAACTAGTAACCAAGCTTAAAATAAATGAACCAAATGAATTATAACACAAGGTCAATAATATATTTAAACAAACCACAATAGTAGTGAAAGAAACAAGAAAAAATACACAGTACTAAAGTATAATAGAATCAATATGAATAAATACAAAAATGCAAAGAAACTAGTTAAAAAATATTGAAAAGCCAATACAAAAGATATGTGCATGTTCTCACACAAATTTTAGAAGTGGCCCCAAATTAGGAATTTGGGTGCATTGGTGACAAGTACCATGTGTGAAGGTGCTATGTTTGATGTCAATAAATGAACCTTTGTGCAAATTCATTGAGTCAAGCATATTTTTAAAAAGAATACTATTACTAAAGTCATTTGATTAGCTTGTATCAACAAAAGTAGTATATTGTAAACATATTATGTAATGTCCCCTTCTAATTAATCTTCCGAGAATCAGAGGATTAACCTATCACGTCGACCCTCGTAGGCTAATGGTTCTGGATAGAGGGTCACTTGAACGGGCACTTGGTCGTGAATTTGCAGTGTTGATATCCGGAGTATGGTGACGGGGTGAATTTGTGCATTTGGCATGATATTTGTGCTTAAAATTATGATCCTCACCTTTAATTTCACCACCCTTGGTCTAGGGACCATGTGTCTTTAAAATGGAGGGGTCACTTTATATTTTTCAGTTACTATTCATTACTAAAGTGAAAAAATTATAACTTAAGTGAATAGTACTCACTTTAATGAATAGTGATTTCAATGTAAAATTCTAAAAGCAAGAGGAGAAGTTTGACCCCCTCATGTTTTTGAGTTATTTTGCTTGCTTGGCTTGTGAGTTTGGAGTTTGGGAGAGAGGGAAAACTAGCGTTTCCTGATTTCTGCAGTGGGTGAGCCTGGAGGGGGCTTGTTGTTCGTCTACGAGCTGCTTGAGGGTGTGAAATACCACCTTAAGGTTGCTGATCTGAGTTTTGTTACTTCATTTGGAGCCATATATTGCTGTTTGCAAGTTATTAGAGCTATCTTTTGAAAGGGACTTTGCTGCCATTGACTCCATTTTCATCTACAAGGGAGCTGTTCGCATTTTGGAAGGTTTTGGAGCTGATTTTTGCATCTACAGCCAACCGCCCTTTCATGAGGGTTTGAATCAGCATAAAGAAAAGAAACGCCTCCTTATAGTGGCTGCAGTCACTTCAAAAAGGGGCGCCCTTACCCTAAGAAGCTTCTCAATTCATCTTTTGGTGGGAGAAGCTTGTCATTCGAAAGTTGTAAGCATTTATTTGGGGTTTGGAACTGTAGCAAGTTACTATTCACAGAGCTATAAGGCTGTAAGTTAAAGTTTAGTAGAAGATATATCTAGCTTAAAATTTGATGTAATCTATATGTTGTATGCCATCTATTATGTAATGAAGAAAGCAACTTGGGTTACTAAATTGAGTCATTATTCAAGTTAACTCAATAGATTAGTTTATTTATGGTTCCTATTGTATGTAAATGATTGTTAGTATTGTTAACATTATTGGCATCAAATGCAAAAACACAAAAAAGAAAAGAAGAATACCAATTGAAAACAAAAAAAAACAGACCTACAAAATCACAGTAAAACCCAATCAGCGGTGGAACACTACATATTAGCAGTTAGATTGATCATAAAGATTCCATTGCTTACTTTTTTGAAAGGAAGGATTTAAAGGATACACACGTTTGTCTACCTAGCAAATTATCCCATTCAAATATAAGTTTGCAACCCTAATTAAAATTTAGATTGATCCTAAAGACAACATTGCTTACTTTTCTTAAAGGAAGGATCTCAAGGTTCCATATATTTGTCTACCCAACAAATTATCCCATTCAAATAAAAGTTTTAAAGTTGCATTATCCACCTTTTTACTAGATGAGGAAATCAAGTAATCATGTTCCTTTCCAGTACACGTGTGTTCAAAGTCAATAAAACATATATAGAAAGATAAATTTAGGCGAGAAAATCCTGAGTATAGAATATACAATCTGTAATACTGGCCGAAATCCTTCCCCTCTTGCATGTTGGCGAGCAAGGGCATGCTTCCAAAGTCTCTGCTTGCCTGGATGACTTGTTTGCACAGCGGCATGGCAAGCTTCTCTAATTGGCATCTGCAGAATCAATTATCTTAGTAGAAATTTTCTCTGATCAGTAACCTCGAGGTATTACAAAAAAAATATATACAACAAACCATCCAAAGCAATAAAAGAATTTGATTGAAATCATGCACAAAATTATAAAGATTATAAAAAGGAAACTGAATCAACTAATAAAAAGTATATTTTGTTTTCCTCTAAAGACAAATTAAGCCATTGGAATGTCAATCCTACCGTATTTTACATAGTATAAAATGAAATAGGGTGCTCTAACATCCCATATTTTATACATAATGATAGCAGGAGCTCTAAAAGAGTTTCTTCCAGTTGATAAGGATATTTACTGTTAGGAGCAATATAAATAAAAGATTTGTTTGTGTGAACATATGCTCCATAAATCTCTTTATATATAATTAGAAATTACCTGTAAGACAAGGCTTCCTGAATAATCTGCAATGCCACCCATGACATCCAATCTTCCAGGAGCTCTTGCAACAAAAATTGCATCCTGCAGTTCACTGAAAAATCTGAGACGTTCATCCTACGAAGTTGAATTTTTTACAAATCAATGTACCAACACAGACACTGCCTTTAAAGTGCAATATTATTAAGTTATAACTAAAATTACAGATCTTGAACATGTTGGAAATTTCACCTATCATCCCCTACCACATTTCACCTAAAAAAAGTGATAATTTTATTAAATAATAAACTAAATGTGATAATAACACCTTTTCAGGTGTAAGACTCAACATTTTATATTAACTAAATCCATAGTCCATGCATTTGTAAGCAATTAATGAAAAACGAAACATCAAAATAAAATTAATTTTCTCAAAGTAAACATCAATTGTGCTTGTGTTAATCTGTAATGATCCCTTCTAGGAGACATCCCGATTTTTACCTGAGTGACTATTTCATGACACAGAATTGATTAATGAATAGACTTCTATAAGGTTCTCTTTAGACTTTGTCTGCTATTGGCCTAAGGATGCAAATTATAAATCTTTATGATTGATTTGTATAAGGTATGCAGGCTTACATCTCAGCATATTAATTGTTTTATAAATATATGTAATAATCTGTTCCTTATACAGATTATGAATATTTATTCTCTGTGGGAAGTATATATGAATGTGAGATAACATTATATCAATCTTACATCAATATAGAATATCTCCTATATCATTATATATATTTTACACATCTATATATATCCATATAATCCTCACACTTATATACTTTATCATCTATTATATATAAACCATTGATATATATATATATATTCATATATTTACTCATATATCATATATGTTACTCTATATATAATATATATATATCTATTATATATCTCTTTATATATCATTGATCATATATGATATCATATATTACTTTACACATATCTGATCAGATATATTATCATATATTACTTTACATATATCTGATCATATATATTAACTTATTCCCTTTAATCTTTCCACCCCACTTATTCTTCTCTCTATTCAGAAATATATAAGTATCTCTTTACTCATCTAAAACTGATCTATTTCTATATATAAGTGAATTAACAATATACATATACTGATATAAACAGATTGGTGATGTACAAATAAATGTATATAATTTCTAAATCTATCCTAAAAAGCAGTAAACAAAGATGCACCATGATAAATAATAAATAACACTAATAGATATTAGTAAACAATAACTAATGTTAAATAGTAACAATATACCTATTGCTTATATTTCTATAATTTTCTGATTATATTACCAACAGCAGTACACATATTTATTTATCTATCCTATAAATTCTGACTACACTACATTTGGAAGAAACAATGCTGAAGACACTCTAAATCCTACTTTCCAAAATATCGTTGAAAACACATAATAATTCTATGCATACAGATCGTAGCTTTTGCAGCCTACTGATCGCAGCCTTTAATAACCTGGGATTCACCCGAGTGCAGTGTCTTATTCAAATCCTTATGATGACTCCTTTTTTGATTCCTTTTAGATTGCTTTTGACTTCTCTTTATATCCGATCCATGTCCTTGGGTCGTGTCCCTTTGACCAAGGGTTTTGTCTTATTTGGGAATCGGTATGATGTTTGAGCTCTCCACACCCTTTCATATCTTTATTTTGTCTTTATTCTATTTAGTGGTTAGATTACTTTATTGTATTTTGTGATTTCTTTTGAGTGTAGATAAATATATTAATAGTATTTATAATACTCAGATTTATTATTATATATATTTATAATATTGACTTATAGATAATTATTAATATTTGTCTTTATCATAATTGTCAATATAATATTATTTTATATTTATATTTTATATATTTTAATATTCGTTATATTATAATTATTACAATGTTACTTACAATATTTATAATTGTAATATTGTCTCGGAATTATGAGATATCAAATGGATAGCTATTTAATTATGCTTCTAGATGTCACAAGTTTCGGGGACATGACATAATCAATCTACCCTTATTCAATTAGTACAAAAAGCTAATAATGAGACTGCACTAAAATTATCTATTTGAAGTTTGCAAAAAGAAAAAAAATCATTCACCATGTTGGCGTTTTAATTCGCGCCTCTGGAATGCGAATTAGAAACGGACAGCTATGCACAGATAAACTGCTCTTCGAATTAGGAGGGGAAGCTCCCTCTTTGTTGATGGTGTTCAAGAAAGTAAATTAAAACTAATTTGCCCATCTTTTTGTTGAGCTAAGAGCACAAGGTTATAAAACTCAAGCGCCGTAGTTGAGATTTTTTGTTTTAGAATTTCAACTACGACTAGCCTACTCTAATGACGTTTCTAATTTCTCAAGTAAACGTAGAGCAAGAGAATTAGAAATGGACAAAGTTTGATTCTTTGACAAAATACTTAGATAAACTCTTCTTCCAACATACATCTACTTACTTTCAATGCAAGCTGAAATGGAGATCATATAAGCATAACACAATAAACAAAAAATTGAGACGTTATATTAGGGAAAATTAGGCACAAGACTTTCTTTCTTAAATCTCAAGAACAAAGATTACACAAGATACATGCACTAAACAAGAACTTGCAGCTAAAAGAGACTTGCAAACTTGTTCTTACACAAAGTGAACAACAACTAAACAACAACTTGCAGGCAAAATAGGCTCAACAATTTGTTATCACAAGTACGCTTAAACAAAACAATGAGCAAACACTCTTATTTATAGACAAGCAAAAGGTAGGGAACCCTACAATCCCCTTGCTTTTACAACTCAACTTGCTAACATGCATGCGCTTTATTTCTAAAACTAAAGAAGATAACATCTAACCACCTAAAAAAGCATGAAAACAGGAAATGACAACTATTACAATTTTGTTTTCTTTCTCTTCTTCAAAGAGTAGATAAGAATTGAGACAAGAATAGAAAGAAAATGGAAAGAAAGCTTCTAGATGATTGCTGCTTTAAATCTCGATCACATCCGCCAAAAAGCTGGAAACTGCATCTCTGTCAGGTGCATCAATACTATCTATAGCAAAGTTTCGCTTTTCTAGGATTTCTTTTCCATCTGCAATCGATCTCAAAAAATCTTCAACTTCATTGGCTGCTTTCTCGAACCTTGCTGACATCATGGAAATGTGACTCATCCTTCAACCAATCAAATTGCTGCCATCACTGCTATGAACAACATTCTGGAAGTAGGCTTGTACTTCGTGGAACCATGATCCTGACTATACCAAGAAGAGATCTCTGCAACAAACTCACTTATGAACAAAAGAGCCTCAATCACCCTTTGTCTGTGTGCAATAAACTCTTCAGATATCCTCTCATAGGTTCTCGCCTTGAAGATGTGACGCTCTTTCCATGCAAGGATTTGTCTTTTGTGTTCTCTTGAAACCATTGAGCCATAAGCTGTATCCAAATCTGCAATGATGATTTCGTGCATAGGTTTCTCCTCTGCCATTGATTGTTCAAATCCTTGAATCCCTTGGCGTAAGTCATGAGCATTATTCCTTAGCTGAAACATTTGTGCCAAGATTTCTTTTCCTCTAATGATGAATCCTTCAAACCATTCTTGTGTCTGCTTCCCACATATTACCAACTGCCTCAACTGTTGATGATCAACTAGTGTCTCTAGAACCTAGAGCAGCAACTGAGTAGCCTATGAAGTGCCATGAACCGGATTGGAAATGTATAGCCCGAGTTGCCGAATTTCAGCCTTGAGGGCTGCCTTATCTTCTCCATCTTTCAACACTCTTTCTTGAAGAGTTTCAAATGCAACTTTGAACAAACTAACATCCACATGCTTGGTGTTCTTGCCAAGATTGGCTTTAACCATTATGAAATCATCTACATCTACTTCATCTCTGTTTCTATCTTCAAGAGGCATAGTAGTCTCCATGATTATCTCACCATCAGGATTTCTCTCAAAGTGAACCTATTTCTTTGCTTTCTTTTTAGGTGCTTCCTGATACACATTGTCAAGATCATCAAAATTCAGTTCATATGAAGGTCTTCTCTTCCTTCCCAGGGAGCTCTCAAGCCAAGATGTGGCATCTCTACTAACTTCCCTGGGAGGTTCAGCTGCAACTCCATCTTCTTCACCCTCTAGATCAATGTGAATTGGTGAAGAATCATGTGTTAAAGGCACGTCTTCTATTTCTTTCTGAGGTGTGGACTCTTCTAGAGGAGCTTCTGTTTCAACTGTTGGCTGCTCCTGTATGACTATACTCGAGAAGTCCAACCTTCTTCTTACATTCTTCGTTGATCTGCTGCCCTTTACACCCTCTTGAGACTAACTTATACCCTTCATCTTTGGCTATGCTCTGGAAGAAGAGGGAAGTGATGACTCTATT